>JAVQKC010147862.1:0-15986 GCA_036025475.1 Philypnodon macrostomus | reverse complement strand
ATTCATAGTTTTGATGCCTTCAGTGTGAATCTACAATGTCAATAGTCATGAAAAGAAAGGGAACTCATTGAATGAGAAGGTGTGTCCAAACCTTTGGTCTGTACTGTAAACTAAATGTTTAAGTTTTTTGATATGTATTAAACACTAGGGGTGTAATCATACATCATTATATATTGACATAATTGGCAAAATTATTTTGAATGAAGTCTAAAGAAGTCTTTTTTGTGTTCAGTTTTATTTAAATCAAATTATATCTTAAATGAGTAGATAATATTGTTGTATTGTCACTGGAGGTACATGGTGTGAAGAAGAGCACAGGTTAGACTGGACTGTATGGCTGAGTTTCATTAAACTGTATAAGGCTATAGAATGTTGTGATGTCACCTGCAGCCCTGCCTAAGCCATCTTATTTCTGCGGATCACTCCCAAAATGTAATCATCTGGTCTTTGTGTAATTTCTGACCTTCCCTAAAAAATGCCTGAAATTGCCAAAAGATGCCATTCTTAAATAAAATAAAAAACCTCATGGATCCAGACGATGTTTCGGATCTCACCCAAAATCTAATAAATTGTATAATTTTTCAATAATTTTTAAATTATGGTTTGAAGAAAAATACAAAACAAGATTAGATTTTTAAGTGGCCTGTGAATGCTGCCTGGAAATAGACAACCACTTTGATAGCAGACTTTAAATTATGTACTGACCAAAAAAACCACAGCAATGGCGTAGATAGCCTCTGGACTTTTGCAATGTGGGGAAAAAATATACAATCAGATATACAAAGCCTTCTCCATTTTAGATTTACAGGGATAATTGACTATTTGTTGTTCATCCATTTTGAAATATATCCTTTGCACTCACCACTTTCAAAACTGCGTCCGAAAAAGGCATTAGTGGAAGAGTCTAACCTCCGCAGAGAAGTCCACAATAATCGCAGATACTATTTCAAAAAGGAGCTTTGAAAAGTAAAAACCTTTGATGCTTTCGGCCATCAGTAAGCCTATAATTACGCTGCCCAATTGTCCACCACATGGGTTAAGATAGCTGCTGATTGGACTATTGTTCTTCAAATCTCAATAATGGATTATAATTTGAAAGAACCCTTCGGAAAAAGTCAAAAAGTGAGTTTATATAATTATTGCTTTTGGGGACATCTCTGCCTGCAAAGGTTGTGATGTACCGGAAGTCAGTTACAAAAATTACCAAACTAATTAATTCCATTGCTAAAGGGTAGTATGGACTAGTTTTACTTAAGCTTTTGACATGTCTTTTCATAAACAAGAACAGATTTGATAGTCATCATAAAGGGGAGCTATCAAGTAGAAAGTTACTAATAATCTATTTAAGTGTTATTGAGTGACACTAAAAAGGTTTGTGCTGATATGCTTGTCTACCAAACAAGTCCTAAAAAGTCATGTATGAAATATAACACTGGGAACATTGAGTTTGACCAGTGGTTGTTTAAGGTGTAGGGTAATCTGTCGTCATTATTATTTTACTTTAGTTTCTCCCCTGACCTCCACAGACGACATTTTACATTATATAGCAGGGTCAGGGGTCATTTTTCAGTTATTTTGGGAAACCTATGGACTACACCTTTAATCAATTGCCGTCCATTGACAAGTTAATGAGGTTTTCATTTGCAGTGTGTGAATACTGGTTAAGTGTTTCTTAATTTCTTTCTACAGGACGTTGATGCCTCTGAAATCAAAGTCCAAGTTTGTGTGTACGCCTTTGACCTGCTGTACCTAAACGGCGAGGTAAGTCCCCACCATCGCCACCGCATCCATGTCGTCTTCATAATTTGACTGGGATGCGTGTTTACTGTTTACGAGCCTGCCACGCGCCTGTTCCTCTGATGAGATCTGCAGCCCCGAATGACAATGATGCCGGCTATAACCTGATAATGATTGTAACGCTCATTGTAATTCTGCTAGTGTCTGTCTGAGGAGAGGCTCTTTAAGACTGGCAGCTGCTCCAAAGGTAGTAGTATATGTTCAAAGGTGTGGTCCGTAACTTTACTAATATAAAGGGTTAAAAAACTAAATTCTTCCAAAGTGACACAGTTCTAGGTACATCAAAGTGGTAACTCTCTGATTTGATGTTGCTGTAGAGGCCAGGGGAGGTACTAAAGTCAAATAATAATTCTGACAGATTACCAACTTTACATCATAGAACAGGGTTAGAAATTTACAGACTACACCTTTTTTAAAGCTTAAAATGTAATGGCCTCAATTTACCATACATTCACTGGCCACTTTATTAGGTAGACCTCATACCTAATAAAGTGTGTATATATTATATTTCTGCCAATTTATTTATAACCTAGTAGCTAGGGGTGGGCGATATGGTAAAGAATATAATATCAGAATTTTGGTAAGATTAACGTCACTATTTGTCTTACACAGAACACTACTGCTATCAGTGTCTTCAGAAAAACATTTTAACTATAAAGTTAGTGTACAATCCAATCCATCCAGTGTTTAATTAATATGAACACTGGCATTGTGACAGTAAAAAAATTAATGCACTGTATCATGATTTAACACTTTACATCACGATTAGATTTTTATCGCCGTATCGCCCACCCTTACTAGTAGCTATTAAAGTGGCCCTTTGTGTACAATTTTGTATTTTTAAACGGTTGGTTAGCCCATATTTGCTAAGGAAAAGTCAGCACAATTCCTAAAAGTCAGCTAATGCAAATGAGCCACAGACATAACAGTACTTTAACCAAATGCATAGAAACTCATTGACTCGTTATGTGTATATGTATATTTCTAATACAACACTGTACAGACACTTCCCATAAAGAGCCTTGGGCGGGATGACTCGTAGATGTATACACTAGGGGCTATTAAGATCCTCATTCACACATGCACATCTTTGTATGGTGGGTGGAACCTGGAGAGACCCTACAATTACACAGGAAGAACACACAGCCTGTTGTTTGTTTCATTGGGGGTACAGACACTTCCCATACAGTGCAGTTCTTGTCATGTCTAACTGTATTGTCATCTCAGGAAATACCCCTCGAGCCATTGCCCAGAATGAGTCTGTAGCTCACGGTGATTTGCGAAGGTCGTGCCCTTGTTGCATTTCTGACAATTGCAGGGAGCTGCAGCTATAATGATGAGAACTTTTTTGATGGTCGTCTGAAAGGCTCTAGACATTGAAAGTGAAAGAATGTTTTATCAAGTGTTTAAACCCAGTGGGCTGGAGGTTTTTCTAAAATAAGACATTTTTAAAATATAAAAAAAAAAAAAGTGGTAACCCATTAACTCTGATTTGATGATGCTTTAACAAAAGTGTCATAGCCTCTCAATGCTGGTTTTGATAGTATATGGTTACAGAAGTAAAACAAAAATGGATTGAATAGATTTTTGCTAATTTAATTTAGCTTTTTTTCCTCGTAGCCTGCAGCGATGTACCAGTGTAGGAGGAGGATAGATGCAGCTTACCATCATCAGCACATGAGTCATTTAGATCCACTGTGTTAAGGATTGAAAGGGTTTATTTGCAAAAGAGGCATATCGTATTCACATTAAAGTCATTAGTTTATAATTGCCTGATAATAAAAATACAGCATTTTGTCATTAGGGGATGATTCCTAGTACAAACCTAACAACCGTTATGGGACTTTTATTTTATTTATTTGACATTTATTCAAAGCTAGAACATCTTTTTATGGCCGTAGTTTTCAATTTGTTCAATTTTCAGAGTCACAAAACAAAATATTTTGATTTCTCTACAAAGACATTTGATACAAATGTTTCACCGTGTTGATTCCAAATAAGCTGAGCATGTGACACACTTTTGGTCCTGACCCACCAATTGAGATCACACACTGAACCGACTTTACAAACAAAAATCTTCTCAATTAATTAACTTTTTATTTTAAGTATCTCCTAATGCACACGTAGGATTCATTTACCAACTTGGCCGATACAGATTGCGGTTAAAAAAATATCATGAAATAACATTAATAATAATAAATTACTTTTTGAATTGGCTTTCTCTACCAATTTATAAAACAAAATATTAGTTGTTTTTTTTCTCAGCTTAACATTGGTCATCCATATAGGCCAGTACTGATGTATATCCCTGCTCATAAGTGCATATACAAAACTATGTACAGTATCTAGTAGTATTCTTAATTTTTTTAATTTAATTCCTGCTTCATCATAGTAAATGCCCCAGAGTTCCCCCCTCATATACTCTTCACTGGTCTTTTTAGTATGTTCGCCCTAACCTCTTGTGACAGTGAATGGCTCTACAGTCTCTACAGTCTCTCACAGTTTGTGTATCCTCTGGAGATGGTATTTTGTCCTTGTCACTGAAAGGCCCTGGGCGACGCAGAGGAAATGGTGTGATACAGTTTTGTAATATCGTGCGTGTTATTGTCTCTGTGTTTTGTGCAGTCTTTGGTTCGTCAGCCCTTGTCTCGGCGGAGGGCCCTGCTCAAAGACAGTTTTTGTGAAGAAGAAGGAGAGTTTGTTTTTGCCAAATCCATCGACTCAGACAACACCGACGCCATCGCTGAGTTTCTGGAGCAGTCTGTACGAGGTGAGTGAACAGGAGCCGGACATTTTGTAGACGAGACGAGAGGTCTAGGTTTTGCAAGATTAAAATTGACACAATGCTGGACCAAGTCAAGGTAAATCAAGTTTGCATGGTCTCAATCTCCCGAGCTACTGCCGGGCGTAGGAAGTATAGACTCTTTCAAAGTTTGTAAACAGAAAGTTCTAAATTCTGGAATGGAGGCAACTGGAGCACAAGTGAGAAAAAATTGTGTTTGTGGTGAGGGATAGAATAAATCTGATAAGCATATGGTAAAAAAATATTGTGGTCTTCAACATTTCTGTAAGGACTTTAAATCCTACAAATCTGGAATTTTACCACCAGCCAAAAGTCTAACTGTTACTAATGTGTACATTAAATAAACATACAATGTGAGGTACATTCACTAATGTTCCCTAACCAGGCTCTGACATCACCTACATGTAGAGAGTGTTTGTCATTTGTCAAAACCATCTTCATTTGCAATAGTTTGTGGCTAATTATAATTTCTCCATTGAAAAGATATTATGGTCTTGCCTCCATTCCAGGATTTAGAACCTTCTGTTTACTAACTTTGAAAGGGTCTTTAGGCGCAGAGTTAAGAAAATAAGCTTCTGCTACACTTTCAAAATAAAGGCACGGAAGTCCGTATCGGTTAAATACACATTGAAGCGTCGCTGTATGAGGGAATTAAGTTAATGTCTCAGACATGTATATTCCAGGATTATACACAGAAAGAGAAGGCATGGGACTGTTTAGTGATGCTTTTGGGGCTAAGTAGATAATTACACTGGTATAAATGAACTTTGGAGGCTAGTGATAAGTTTATCTGCAGACATGCCCCAATGCTGCATCCATCTTGTCAAATAAGTGTATTTTACCCAAATCACAGGGATTCAAAGTAAAATACAGTGGGCAGAGATATACTCTAGAAACATCGTTTCTCGTTTAAATTGCTGCTGTTCATGAGTCTCTTGTGAGATGGTCAAAGTGTAAAAGTGTCTATTAAGATTCTCATTCACACATGCACATCTTTGTATGGTGGGTGGAACCTGGAGAGACCCCACAGTTCCACAGGAAGAACGCAGCCTTCATATCATTGCATATCTCCCACTGCTGGTACAATAATCTGTTGTTTGACTTTCCTTTTACTCCTCCTCATGTTACATCTCGTCGTGTAGGTTTCATTTCTTCTTTATGAAACTGATTGTGTTTTGTCTCTGTTTTTTCCCAAACTTGTATGTGTGACTTTGTGCAGTAGGAGTGAAGTTGTAATTGAGTTTTCGTGAGTTATTTGTGTCCTTGCTCTTCCCTGTCTATTTGAGTGTGAATCTAACAAAAGAACTTTATCTATGTGACGTACGTGTACAGTTGTTTTCTTGGATGACCCTATTGTTGTGTGCCTGTGCGTTTTTCAATAGATTCTTGTGAAGGACTCATGGTGAAGACGCTGGAGAAGGATGCCACTTATGAAATAGCCAAGAGATCACATAACTGGCTCAAGGTGGGTAGATGTATGCTTTTATGTAATGGGTACTTGCCATAAGGAGGAGGCAATAAGGTCATGGCATTATTGCAGTCTTTCTCCCACAACGTGATGCCAAACTAGGGTCGGGGGGGCACCTAGTCTACATCAAGTATTTAAAAAGAAATTTAGACAATTATATCATATTCAATCCATCATCACTTCAAGTAATAAATAGTGAAATCGTTATTTTCAATGTTTTCAATAGAAATTGTCATTAAATAGGTTTTGTATTTTGACAGAAGATTTAGCCTTAAGTGGGCCGTGGCACTCTTGACTTCGTGAATGCCTGTTATAATATATCTAGACTGGCCCGCCAACCTATTTAGTTTTTATTTTCATTTTCTTTTAGTTTAGTTTCTGTAGATTTGAGTTCAAGTTCAAGGAGTTTGAACAAATAAATGGAGATAACGACTTTGAATGCAGTTGGATAGACGTACAGCCAATCCAATAAAGCATTACATTGATCCATACTTTGATAACTATTTTTTTAAATGTCCTGGAGGGGTTACACATTGGGGGAAATAGCTGTTTAGTGAACGGATTTTATAATGATGTCACTCGCTCACAGCAAGAATAGTTCATACTAATATTTTCAACTCACTCAGTTACTAGTCTATATTTTGTAAACAGGTTGATCATATTACATGCACTACCATTATTATTATAATTAATATATTATACCATTTTGTCAAACAATGGCCACCTAGTAATTACAAAAAACACTTTTTAAAATATATATGTATTGTTTTGCCCATTTCATGGCTTTATTTGATAGCAAAAACATAATCTTATAATTCTCTTATAATCAGCAAATCCTGATCTTTTTGTCCTTGTTTTGCGCTACAATTGCCACAATTTTTTAGATCAGAAAGCGTCAAGCCTCTCAAAAATATTTTTATATAGACATTATTATTAACCTTGACTATTATTTTACTTTAGTGTTTGGGCAATTGTCGCGGTTGTCAATGCATATATTGTATATATATTGTAATATAATATGAAGTCAATGATTCACTGCCAACTGTAGATTTGACTACGGGTTGGATACAGCCCCATAATAAAATACTTTTGGCATTTCACGCACTTAACCTCGAGCATCTCATTCACCCACTCACTCGCTCAATGTTTAAAGTCATATCAGTATAGTTTGTACTTGAATAGAATCACAGATATAAAGGTGGAACTGTGCAGCTTTTAACCTTCATTAAACAGGTTAGTGTAATGGCTAAACAAGGTGTTGTGGGGTGAATAAAGCTTCTTTAACCTCCTCCCTTGGAGAAAAAACTGAACCTCTTGGGTCTGGTCAGAGGTCTCAAAAGATTCTAAACTGATGCAGACCTGTTGTTTTTGTGGTTATGTTATTATGTTAAAGCCTATATTCTTTGCATTATTTCTGTGTATTGACAGTGCTATTCTCCAAAACTTTGGGGAGACATGTCAACTCAACACAGTAAAAATCATGTTTTTTTTCTATTCTCTGCAGTTGAAGAAAGATTACCTGGATGGAGTTGGTGACACTGTTGACCTATGTGTGATTGGAGCATATCTGGGAAAAGGCAAAAGAACTGGGACTTACGGAGGCTTCCTGTTGGCCTGTTACGATGAAGAGAATGAGGAGTTTCAATCTGTCTGCAAGGTACGTATCTGAACTCTGTATATGGTAGAACAAAACATAAATCATTGTGTTTTGTCTTTTTTAAAGGTAAGGAAATGTATCTCTATAATATCTTAAAAGACATGCTGACATGTAGTTTGATCAGGTCACATGAAAGTAGGGGGGTCAATGATGAGTAGGGGTGGGACAAAATATCAAGTGTATCATGCATGGATTTAATAAAAAATAACAGACTGCAGTTTTTTGTGTCTCCATCTTGCACTCTTGTAGGATTAGTTTCACAAAATGAATGTAATTTCCCAGATTTATTTTTGACATTTAGAAGAATTTGTAGAAGTCATTTCGCACATTGCTGTACTTAACCTTTCTCTTTGGCCGTATTTAGCTTCAAGCGGCAGATGAAGCACGTTATTCGTTTGTTCTCCTCTTCAAATCTTGGGCCAATCTTATATAGATAGTAAATAGCTGTAGCTATGACTAGGTAATTTCCAAAATTTAAAAAAAGGAAGTCCCTCTAGTCTCTCACTGGTACGTAGAGCCTATCCCAGCAACTATGGGCCTTAGACGAGTGGCCCGTTAGTTGCAGGGCTGACAAATAGTCACACATGGACAGACAACCAGTTACTCTCACATTCATTCACCATGGGCAAATTAAAATGCACCAATTCACCAATTGCTGGGTTGCAGGTGTCACCACAACATGTTAATGGGAGATGGGGGGCAGGAAAATGACTGTTGTTAATTTGTAGATGTTGTGTGTGGTTGGACAGATACAGGGGGTAATGGACTTTTGTCACTAATAAAAAATTTTTTTTTTTACATTTCTGGATTTTTTGGAGGGATATTTCTTATAAAAATCCCATAGAGTTAATACAGAATTATGGCCCTGCTCCCCTTCTGAGGGGATGACATCACATTCTAGAACCTGCAACCCAGCAATATATACCTATTTGTAGTTGGTGGGAGGAAGAGATCCTCCTTAATAGAAAAATCCTACAATGAGCAAATCTGTTAAAACATGCCTTACTGTCCATCTTGTTTTGGTGGACATTGACTTAAATATTACATTACATAGATTTTATATTGGGTATCTTTTGTTTGTGGTCATATTTGGTCAGTAGCAAGAATCTATTGTTATTTAATGTGTTTTTTGAGTCTAAAACTGTTGCTGTACCCATCCATTTTTGCCCAAGAAGGAGATAATGGCAGTTTTCATGTATTTCTTCGGATGTGAGTCTTTTATGTTTGTTGGTGGGTTGTGTTGTAAATATGTCAGATTTGTGCTGAAGTGAGGTGTGTGCTGTTAATGGGAGGTTCCTGCTTTTGTAGAGAATCCACTAGAGGCTGTATTTATTGCTGTATTTTATCTGTTTGTGCTTTTAAACAGTAGCTCTTGTCAGTTTAAATGGTGAGAGATTTTTTTGCCCTGAAACCTGAAGAGGCTGTGTAGGAGATAATATTGAGCCAGTTTGGAATAAAGCTGTTGTCGGGAGGTTGGTAAGAAATTGTTAAAACTAGAAAAAAAAATCCTCAACCAATGGTACTCAGTTAGTCTCTCCCCTGGCCTCTACAGCAACATCAAATCAGAGTTTATGTTTTGTAGGCTGTCATACCACTCCACAACTCATTATCCCACAAACTGAAGTGCAGATAATAAGATTTCGTACTTTGCATCATAGAACAGGGTTGTATTGCATTTTTAAACCAAGGTCGCTTTTAAACAATTCCATTCTGTGCTGTGTTTAGTTCAGTTGGTAGAGCACATGCGCTAGTCACAAAGTTATGAATATTAAATTTTTGGGTGAAATTACAGAATGTTCTTACAATTTGTAAATAGGGCGGCAGTGGTACAGTGGGGAGGCGCTCGCCCTTCAACCAGAGGGTCGGTGGTTCGAGTCCCCGTCCAAGCACACTGTCGTTGTGTCCCCGGGCAAGACACTTAACCCACATTGCCAATGAATGAATGTGGTTGTGTGATTGGTGTTCGGTGGTGGTCGGAGGGGCCGTAGGCGCAGACTGGCAGCCACTCTTCCGTCAGTGTGCCCCAGGGCAGCTGTGGCTACATAAGTAGCTTACCATCATTAGGTGTGACTGTGGAGTGAATGAATAATACCAAAAAATATGTAGGCGCTTTGAGAAAGCTTTGGGCATTGTAAAGCGCAGTATAAATCCAAAAAATACATTCATGATATGCTACATTCATGATATGCTCTAGAAACTGTGTGGCATAAAAAGGGGTGGGCCAATATATTGAGATATATTTTTGGGTGATACGGTAAAAAATACAAAATAAAATCTAGCAGAACTTTTGTTTTATTATTTTGATAAAGTTGACTTATTGTGAAGAATTCACCGTTCTGATAAAAAAAAAAAATCCATTAATTGGAATATGGTTTAAATACTGTATTAATTCCTTTCAAAAACTTTTCAAAGTTATTATTATTTTTACTACTATTATATATCAAGTAGCGCAGTATCACCATATTGAGATATGATTGGTATTGTGAGCCATGTATCACACATCAGATCATGAGGTATCCTGAGGTTCCAAGCCATTTTCCACAGATTTTTCCCCAAAGTCAAAGACCCCTAACTTTCTGTTTTGTTTGATATAAAAGTTTAGATTCTCAGAAAGTATTGGTTTATGGTCTCACTAGATTTTGAGCATTTGGCTTCAGGTCTCATTTTCCTCTCACCTGAAAATATTGCCTCTTGGTTTGAGCAAGACCTTGGTGCACATCGAAGCACTTCAAGCCTATTTGAATGTTGCTAGGATTGAAAATAAGATGTTGTTTTTATAAAGTTCACTCTCCTCTGTCCTGAGAAGACCTAACATGTTTTCTCTTTCTAACCGTCTGGTCTGTGTCTGTGCAAAATGGATTTAGTAAGAAGTGAGAATATGTTTATATCCCACGCCTGCTTTACCAACATAAACTTCTAAGATTAGTTCCTACATCACGGCTACAAAAACGACATTATATCAGTCACAGTCCTCCGTTTGAAGGTAGAGTTGAGAGGGACTTATACATCTAACTTTATGTGTTTATGTTCTAACACTATAAAAGCAAGTTAAAATTAGCCATATTTAATTGGCTACAGAAGGCGGTCTGATGCATGTCACAGAGCGCCAGTATAGATGTTAAGTGCGTTGTTGTCTAGCATTCAGCTGAGGTCAGGCAATGTCAGTTTGAGTGACATAAAAAGAATTGAACGTACCGTATTTTCCGGACTATAAGTGACACTTTTATTCATAATTGGTCTGGCCCTGTGACTTATAGACAAGGTGCGGCTTATAGATCACCACCATTTTAAAATTGTTAAAAGACAGACTATCAGACTTTACGTGAAGCGTTCGCTGCCGTCGCCGTGACAACGTGGGCGTGTCTCAGGATGAGAGAGTTGTTTTGGTTTCATGTGGAGAAATGCTTCAACATTAGTGGCTTGTTTTGCAGTTAAAACGGACATGTATAAAAACAAAACTAGCGCAGATTATAAAGAGAGATGGTAGTAATGATATAAAGCTAATACAGAAATGATAATGCACTGTTTAGGAGCCATTTATTTCCGTTGCTATCGGCTACACAGGAGCCTGCTGTCGTCGTGGAGGATAAGGTCACATACACGCGAGTCTGTATTTAACACTCTGAGATCTGATTCAGTTTGTGTCTGTAGATAGACCTTATCCCTCAAAGACATCTGTGCACCAGACCCTAGCTTATATAGTCCACTTTATTAGGCAGCCCTTGTACCTGATCAAATGTCATCCACTGTGGTGTTCTGCTGCTGTAGACCTCCTGCTTTATGTATTGTCATCTTCAGAAAACTGCAGACCTTGATGTAACGAGTGGTTATCTGAGCTATTTTGTATTATCTCAAATTTCTGACATCTAGCATCAACAACACATTTTCTCCCACAGAACTGACATTCACTGGATATTGCTATAAGTTTGTCTTGAGTATATGTGCATGATAAAATTGGCCTGATGCAATCTTATAGGCTGATTAACCTTTATAGCTCAAAAGCAGGCCAACGGTTCTACCAAGTCAAGCGGCCAGTGAGTGTGGATAGGTGAAGTAAGTTTTAGTGTCTCAGACTCGAAAGTCCTTGTTTTCACCGGTAACATTGAGATTTCCCATTTCGTCTGCCGTTATTGATTTCCATATTCCTCCTTCAGCACCACAAACAGCTCCTGAATCTGTTTTTTGGCACTTTTCATTTTTCACAAGTTTATTTCTACATTTTTTTTCTCACAGCCTCGGCGCTCGGAGGTGTGTTGTAGCGTGTCTCGGTTTATCCATTTATGAAACTTGTAAATACTAGTTTTGTATCCGTCAGTGAATCAAATGCGTGTTTTTCTCCCCTGAGCTGACTGTGCCGTCTGTGATTATGAATTAAAGAGAGTTGCATAAGGTTCAGAAAGCTTCAAACGTCAGACGCGGTTCATTAATAATTAGTGGATGATTCTTGTAGCTACCGTTTTGACCTATTTCTCTGATACTGAGCAGGGAGCTGCATATAGGCCCAAGCTTCCTTCCAATTTTATAGGTGTTTTTACTTTTGTCCCTAGCTAGTTAGGGTGAAACTGCAAAGAGATTATAACTTTTTTAGGTGCTTTACAGATTAAAAGCAGCAATCAACAATATATAATAAATATAATATATACACTGCACCACCTGCACAATCGGCTAATCCTCCAGCTAGGTGCACCTTGACGAGGATCCTGGCTCAAGATCTGGAGATCAGTCCCTGGTCGCTGTACGCCGGCTGCCCACTGCTCCTGACAGGTTGCCCAAGTGGCATTGAGGGATGCGGCAAATGCAGAGAATGAATTTCCCTATGGGGATCAATAAAGTATAACCTAACTTAAAACAGTAAATAGGTTTCCTCTCACCCAAACCCCTTCCACTGTCTCTCACATGGAGCACACACTGCCTTCTATAGATTCACAAACCAGGGAGGTAGCAAGAAATACATTGTGCTGTCTTCAAAGAAACAATGTTTATTATCAATGCTTTTATTTACATGCAAAATAAATAGTCTGGTTCTATTTAGGTAATAATGGCAGAGCTTCCCACAAAAAGAGATTTCTCTCCAGACTAAAGGGGCTTAGATTCAAGTCTTTAATCATTTTCACATCAATCTAAAACAATAGGCCAATCCTCCAGCTAGGTCCTGACCAAGATCCTGGCTCAAGATTTGGAGAAGTGTCCCCGGACACTGCTCTGCAGTTGGCCACTGCCCCAGCTGCACTGAGGGATGGGTCAAATGCAGTATACTAAAAATATAATATAATATAATGTCAATTTTTATATTGACAAATTGTTTACATCTTGAAGGCAGTTGTAATTATGATCTCACATTGGTCTACAATTAGCTTTAACTATTAACAAAATTTAAAAAAGCATTATAATAAAACTGAATGGAGGTGGATGATGATGATGGAGCTTGAAGACCGGGCTATATATCAGTTTTACCACTATACACATGATAAGCCCCATACTTGAATGCGGTGCACATTTTAGACGCACCACTCCTCATTATGTTTTTAATATGGTGGTGATTGGCTGTGGCTGGTTTTACAGCTGGAAGCACAGCTGATGGAGACTGATGAGACTCTGATGAGGCATTCATCACAGATAATATCCAATCAATGAAGCTCATTTACTTTGAACTGTGCCAAAATAAAGTGGGATCATTTTGATGGAGCTGTCGACGTGGGACGATATGGACGGGGTTATGGGACAAACAGTTCTTTAGTTTGGATCTGGTTTACTGTTGATTTCATATGGTGTTTTAGAACTTAATACGATACAACATACATATAGGAAAAATATTAATCTGTGTGGTGGTTTAGGCCTTGTTTAGATCAGTTCAGCCCTTATTTGAACCTGGTTTAGATAAGCTGGTTTGGCAGCCATAATGCACCTCTACCCACCACAAAAGACAATTCAAACAATAGGAATGTCTTGCTCAAGGAAACAACGTCCCTTTACCCACAGGTTGAAGCTGGATTCAAACCACCATCCCTCCGGTTGTAGGATGAGCTGAGCCACCGGGTTACGGTTAGCCGGGTTTTTAAATTTAGACTTTGTTAGTTTCTGTAAAGCCAAATGTATTAAGAAGTAATAAAAAAAACTAACTATGTCCAAAGTTCATTTACCAGAAAACATCCATATAATCCAGTTTTCCCTACTGGGTATACTACTGAATACTAACCTGAAAATTTGACACAATTGTTAAACGCAGACCTCAAATCCTCCGAAAACCTGCCCTTGACACGTTTAACTTTGCAGATGGACTTTAGCTGTGAGCAGAGTTTAGCCTAGTTTCTCTTCTCTCAAACGTACCGTCCACCTCAGACTTCCGCAGTGTCCTTGAGCAACGCGTTTGAGTCTGGGATTTATCCAGATCACTGCTGTGAGGTCAGGGTCTGGTATCAGAAGGGACCTGCTGCAGCCAATATGTTTTATAAAGCATTGGATATATGTTGGATGCACTTGTAATTTCATAGATGTATTAAAGTTTGACCCTCTCTCCCACACACCAGTTTTCACCAAGATGTTTCAAACTTCAGATACTGGTGATTTTGATTTAGCTGATTTTGTATATTTTGTTTAGCTAGTGTTTCACAGACTCCTGGTTTATTCAATCATTTCTTTATTTAAGTCCTGATTTCAAAATGGATTAGTACTGGTTTAGACCTCTTTTAGTCCCATTTTGATTCTAGTTTAGACTTGGTTTATGTTCCTTGTTAGACAAAAATGGGTAATAATAACTGTAGTAATGTGTTGGTTTGTGGTAGTGCTGGGAGAAGCAGTCTCTCAGGTTTTAGAATCAATTGCGAAATCACTTTGGAGGCATTCAAAAGTTCTATATAATTCAATAGAATTTACCGCACAATTTATTGAAGTAAAGTTTTGTTCTGGTTCTGTTAGTAGAGTATTCAACCATCCATTTTATTCAATTTTCTAGTGAATCATCTGTGACGCTAAGGCCTATATGCGCTTCTATTTCTCTTCACATACGGAACACACACTTGGCTGGTTTTTAGTTCTTTAGGCTTGAATCCAGTCTTCGATGCTGACTCACATTTTAACATCCTGGCGTTACAAATAGACTTCCCATGTTGAGCTGTTGGGAAAGATTTGCTTTGAGGGATTTCATTGGGAATCTCTAACTTAATATTGACAGAGGAATAGAAGTAAATATGATCTAAACAAGAAATCGGATGAGCTTTGAGAAAGTGCAAGCCAAGCAAAATGCTCTAAAAGAAGTTTTCGTCTCAAAAGCTATAAAAGTGTTGTTACTGCCCCAGTGACCATACACAGCTTTGTGTTTTGTTGGATACAACCATGCACAAGCTGAGTGGTGGCCTCCCTAAATCAATACCACTGCCACATCTGATTTGAATTAGCCTTTCAATGAATGTTTGTGGCCTTCTAGGTGGTACTCCTGTGTTTGGACCATATTCCCATGGGTTAAAAATCTGCTTAAACTACTGTATTTACTGTATATGATCTGCCTGGTTGATCTGCCATGTTGTACTGTTCTGTTGATTTTGTGTTAGCTCCTGCCTCAGGCCTCAAGTTTCTTGCCACCCATGATCCAAATGTCTAAAATGAATGAATCTTAAAGTTCGTTTAGACAAGTACTTAATTCCCATTTTGATATTCACTTGCATTTGGGTGGACTGCAGTTTCCCGACTCTCTGGACACCTGTAGAAGTCCCCCGTGTGTCTTCGAAGCACTGTATTTACATGATGTGGCAGCCATCTTGTTCTGTTCTTTGTGTTTGGTGGTGTCAGCCTGTTCGCTACCGTCTCTAAGGGTTTAGGTCTAAAGAAAAATGACATGGCACTGTCTTCTCTACAGGCAAGAGTGTAACTGTGTTCAGTGAAGATCTAAAGAGCTGTCTGTTTTTGTCTCTTTTGCAGATCGGCACAGGATTCAAGGATGAAGATCTGGAACAGCATTACAAGTTCTTAAAGGTAAAGTGTCACAAGGGAAATGGTGAAGGTTAGACACAGTGGACTAGATCAAAGATAGACCTAAAAAACTTCAGTACTTTATAAGACAAATAAGATCACATGCAATCTTATTATATCCGCGAAACGACGATATTATGGAACACTCTTACTTTGGCAGAGAGCAATGAAACTTGGTACAGTGATTCTCCACAGTGTACCCAACATAAAATACTATTATGACCCCACCCTACAACAAACAGGAAGTCGGACATTTTGAATTGAAATTGGGAAGCCTCTAACTTGCACATACTTTG
>JAVQKC010147861.1:0-15917 GCA_036025475.1 Philypnodon macrostomus | reverse complement strand
TACTATGTAGCCACAGCTGCCCTGGGGCACACTAACGGAAGCGTGGCTGCCAGTTTGCGCCTACGGCCCCTCCGACCACCACCAAACACCAATCACACAACCACATAGGTTAAACGTCTTGCCCAGGGACACGACGACAGTATGCACTCGGACGGGGGCTCGAACCACCAACCCTCTGGTTGAAGGGCGAGCGCCTACCCACTGCGCCACTGCCGCCATCATCCGTTCCAATGTTCATCATCATACTTAATACCATTTATTTGATGGTCAAGAGCAGATTGTCATAATTTATATCACGATTGGATTTTTTTATCACCATATCGCCCACCTCTAGGCAAGAACATTTTCACATTGTTTGTGGTTTTAATCTAGGCTGTGAAGAACTGGCTGCACAGTTTTTGTCACAAGAGATTGACGGACAAGCTCTGCTGCTTCTGCGAGAGGATCATCTCATTTCTACAATGAATATAAAGTTGGGTCCTGCACTCAAGATCTGTGCCTCCATCAACAGCCTGCGAGAGTGATGCAGGCTTGAATGGAAGAAAAACTGTATTATGAAATGTTTACCTTTTGGACCCTGAATGTGCAAAATCTTTTCACAAATCATGCAAGTATTTTTGTATTAAGTATTGACAGACACACGGCGACATCTTAAATGTAATGATAGAATTCTGACCTTCACCTGGTGCTTTAACTTTAGTTGTAAAATCCGGGTTGTAATCAGAGCCAGAAGACTCAAAACCCAGACGTTTACCATTTCAGATCTAGTTTTCTATGTTACATTTTTTACTACATGTATTTTTTCAATTACACTTGTAGATCAAGCATCTTTTAACCCAAGCTCAGCTCAAGTGCCCTGTTTATGCAGTGCTGCTAATAAAGCTGTTACTACAATTAAGTCTGCTTCCATTAGAGTCTTTATTATTATTTTATATACATTTGGATTACTACATTTCGTCCCCTTAAAATAAGATTCTAGCTGACATCTTTGGCAAAACTGAGTTATTTACATATTTGGATACCGAATCTTTATAATAGCTTTTGTTGAGATTTATCCATTTTTGAGCTTTTATAAATTATGTAAAATATAAAGCTCCATCTGTAATATCAAGCCTTGACTTTTTAAAGTGGATTTACTGAAGAGTCTTAACGCAGATGGAACCTTATAATTCTAAGGGGACACTTTAACATAATACAATCAGTGTAATTAAATACAAAATAATTTAGCACATACACTATGTTCAAGTTGAAACCTCCATAGGGCAATACAGAGACCCTCTGTGGGCTGTATTATAAGGGTTTAAAATAAGATTCTGAGACCCTCTGGGCTGTATTATAAAGGTTTAAAATAAGATTCTGAGACCCTCTGTGGACTGTATTATAACGGTTTAAAATGAGACTCTGAGACCCTCTGTGGACTGTATTATAACGGTTTAAAATGAGACTCTGAGACCCTCTGTGGGCTGTATTATAACGGTTTAAAATGAAACTCTTTGAGACCCTCTGTGGACTGTATTTTAACGGTTTAAAATGAGACTCTGAGACCCTCTGTGGACTGTATTATAGGGGTTTAAAATGAGACTCTGAGACCCTTATAAGGGTTTTTGTTTAGAGCTTGTTTTCAACCAATCATACACGTCCACAGGACAGGAGTGCGCTGATTAGCTGAAACATTGTTTATTGATCAAAAATTAATGTGAGGGAGCTGATGTTTTATTTATTTCACAGCGATATTTATTTTTTAGTTAAAATAAAAAAGCCAACTTTATAACGCTGCTCGTTATTCTGACACTTCCTGGTTTGTGTGAGACCGTAACTTTTTTTCCTGCACATAATCAGGCACTGCAACTTTCAAGTGCCCTATTGAGGTGCACATTATTGGCACAAAAGAAGCTAGAAAACAGTGTAACTGTTGGCCTCTCCATATCCAGCCTCCTGTAGGTACTGCTCAATGTTAATGGCCCCAGGTGACTTGATTGCTTTGTCAGAGGCACTTTTCTCTCCAGAGGACAGCTTTCGGCTCAGCTCCGCCAAAGAGGGTCGATCGCTCTCTTTCCACTGACCACAGCCCTTAATGATGGAGTATCTGACAGAGAGAAGGTTTGTTAAGAGCTGGACTCCCATTGATAGTGCCAGAGGTTTGGTGATGTATCGTCTCAATACTTACAGTGTGTTGGAGCAGTTGATGGGCTTTTTCAGACTTTTCCCTCGTTGATGAAACTGCATCAGCTCATTGATGGGGATTTCAGCAAATGGTGCTTCACCTAAAACACAACAACCAATGATGAATTTCATACAATAAAATGATATACATATGTTTCCATTTCATTTTATTTAAGGTTCTCTCACCGAGTGATGCCATTTCAAACAACAAAACTCCAAATGACCAGCTGGACGAAAACAGAAACAGAATATGAGTTGTGCTTTTTACATATTTGCCTTGGACTCGCATATACACACATATACACACATATACACACACATATACGCACACATATACTTACATATACTCACATAAACACACATACTCACATATACACACACATACACTCACATATACACACATACTCGCACACATATACTTACATATACTCACATATACACACATACTCACACACACACATATACACACACATACTCTCACACACATATACATACACACATTTATACACATATACTCGCATATGCACACATATACACACATATATACTCACACATTCACTCACACACACATATACATACATATACACACATATACACACATATCACTGCTGGTGTTGGCAGGTTTTCTGGCTAAACGCTCTGGTGCCTGCCACTTCTTCATGCTGGGGTCATCTTTCTGAGTGGCCTGTTGGTTCTTCCGGTTGTACACTCCATGCAGGCCCCACAGTTTGGCAGTGTACCCCTTAGTGACAAGTACACTATGGGCACGTAGGTTCCCATGGAGTAGGTCTTTGTTGTGTAAAAACTCCTAAATGGTCAATAATGTAATAAATGAATAGTGTCAATAGATTATAATTATAGTCTTTTAAGGGTTAATACTGACCAGCGCAGAGGCCACTTGTGTAGCCATAATAAAGATTCTTCTCTCAGTCATCTCACAAGGAGGATCTACATTTTCCTATAATCACAGTACATTTTTGTTAACTCACAGGCTGCTTTGGTACTCATTGTTTTTGTATTTTCATAGGTAATAGAATGCATCGGTATAGTCACCCCACCTGTCTGCATCTCCACAGGAGGCTGAGCAGGTCCCTGTTCTCCAACTCCTCTATGACAGTGACTAAAGGAGCTCGCAAAGAAACCACTCCAAGAAGCTCTGGGAGGAAGGGATGTGGACCGAGCTGTGCCAAGAACGACGCAAAGCCCAGAAAGTTGTGTCTTTCTGAGGCATTCGCATTGTCTGAGAGCAGATAAAATGACGGTGATACAGTGGTATAGGAAATGAAACATCATAATTCTAATCAATTTTATTTTTACCATTGAGCACCCTCAGAACAACATTCCTGTTATCCATTCGAGCTCTATAGAGGGACACACTGGAGTCGGAGCGAAGAGAGAAAGCAGCAGGGAGAGGAGCGACCTGGTTGAATGATTCTGGTAGCCTCTGGCGGGGTAACTCCCTGGGCTGGACCACAGGGGTGAAATTGGGCTTAAAGGGCTCTGGTGAGGGGCTGTGTGGGACAGAGGTTGAATCCACAGTCAGCCGCAAATTTTTGGACGAGGCGTAATTGCTGGGAGGGTGGAAGGTGGAGTAGGAGCTGGGCATGTCCAGAGCAATGCTTTCATGCTCAAGGACGTTGAGCTCTGGTGGAGCTGTTGACAGAAAAATGTGTTTTATTGTACGGTTTCAAAACAAAATCAAACTCATCATATATTGGTAGATCATTTTATGTAATACCATTCATATACAAGGCTTGATTTTAACTTTTTTGCTCACTGGCCACTGTGGATAGTCCTTTTTAAAGGTTAGTGCATGAGGCCTACATATTTCTATGGATTTTGTTTATTATTTTAATGAATCACAACAAAATCAGTACTTTAACATAGCATCAGGAAAACCTCTTAAGTTCAAATACGGTACACATGAAATCAAGTTCAACCCTGCAGACAATTTCAAGGCAAACATGCTAAAGTTCAACAGGGGCTTACATCATGGCGTTGATGTTGATGCTGCTCTGAGTATTTCAGAAACACCTGCTTAATTGGGGTCTTTTGGCACAAGAGAGTAAAGAGAATGGTCCCAAAATATCCAGTGAGCAACCATTCTGTGATGCCATAGGTCAGAAAAGAATGGTGACAATGAGAGTCAAGGTAATACATATGTACGTAATTCTTGGTCTGCAGATTACCAGCTCAAACAGCACAAAACATCAAACATGAGCAGCCCCTTTTCAAATGAAGAGGTCTACCTAATAAAGTGGCCAGTGAGAATATCTACGCTAATATTCCTACCATCGATGCCGCTGAGCACTCTCCTGTTGTTTTGTGATCGTAAAGATTTCTTCAGGTTTTCAGGACGGATCTTGTCGACTCTCTCTGGACAGTAGCGCAGCAGCAAAATAAAAACCAGAGTGACCACGAAGGAGGCCAACAGCAAGATGGGGACAACTATCACCTCCTGCTCATACACACGGATCGCTGAAGAACAAATTATATTCATTATTATCTATACAATATTTTCTTCTTCACTTAATGATATGTTTTATTCAAAAGGAGAGTAGCAAGTGTAAAGGATACAAATAATGCAGTTCCTTCTCTGTTTACTTACCACAGATTGTATCGCCATTTTGGCAGAGATAGTCTGATTTGGCTGAGGAAGACATCCTGTTTCCAAGTCAAACAAGGAACATGAATTATGGTCATAAAGTCTTAAATACAATGTGTGAAAGAGCTGCTGAATGATGGTATCGTTTTTTTTTTACACGAACAGAACCGTAACGTGACTCTAGACACTCTGTAAAGGGTTCGGAGAAACTCTGTAAGTGAGAACGTCAGATCACCGCTACACAACAACACTTAGCAAAACAGAATCTAATTTCCATCAAAATGTCCGTTCTGTTTAACAACAACACACCTGTCAGCGGGCTCCCAGAAATGCCAGTGTGTCCTGAATCACTTCTTGTCTATATCCCGCTATTAATGCACACTCCTGATTGCCACGGAGCACTTGTTACATCATATCAAAGATGCCTAAACCTGTTTGTCTACATTTCTCACACACTTTACCATTGCAGTCTCTCTTCTCCCTCCCTGAGCGCAAATACAATTCAACCTAATGTATCTAAATGTAAGCAGTAAAGCCAGGTTAATTCACCATTAACCGCAGACCGCCCACATTCAATATTTAAACAGTATAGTGAAATTGTAGGAGCATCTTCCACTTACCTGTGTTTTGGGTTGTTGTCGGGTTATTCCACGGTCATGTTTTTTCTGACTTTAGACGCCCTTTCCACACATCTTCGAGTCTTCAGCGGAGTGTTTACTTCACAGAGTGCGTCCGGCTCGAGGGATCAGCGATGTTACTGTTTATCTATGGTGTCTTGACTCCACCCACTTCACCTGCAGAGACTCCTTCCTTCTTCCCCACTGTCTGCTCTGCTCTTATGAAGCATCACACCACTTACAGCTTTGTGGTACTTAATATAACACTACTCTTTACCCCTTCTGAGCCACATATGTGACGTCTTGATTTTCAGTGAAGCTAGAACTTGTAGGCCTGCCCCTCCTCTCTTTGTCTAGACAAACTGGTTGTGCTGCTCCTTGTCATTTTTAGTCCAGTCTTTTGTTTCTCTCATATCTCCCTCAAAGGAACTTGTATGGTGAGCATTTGTGTCTCTGGGGCATTTGGTTCCAGTAATAAGCCCTACTTCATTCCATTCTAAAGATAAAATAACACACAATTGACTATTTATCATTAAAATGGGGACAAATGTAGGTCATCTACGCCTGACTACACGTCCCATTAGGATTAAGGTTAAGACAAACAACATAAACACAACCATGTTTATACCGATGCTCAGTTCTGTTTTCAGTGCATGTAAGCTGTGTGTGGTTTTTTTATATAGTTTTGTTCACCATTTATAGTTTTCAAAGTCTAGATATAATATATATTAGATCCCTGTTTATATACCACTTTCAGAATGTGTAGTGTAGAAGTATCATTCAAAGTATATACAAATTTTATTTTTAATAACTCTTTTATATACAGTAATTGTGTTATTGTAGTTAAACTAGAGCAGACGTTCAGCTCATTCACTAGGCACTGGGGTTAATGCAAAAAAGTATCTGCATCTCATAATCTGGATGAAAGATTTTCAGGCTGAGGTCCGAGCCACTTCTCTCCTGAAACAAACCATTTTATAACGTTTACCCTCTCAAAGGAATATCAATTCTAAAAATACATAGCTCATGCTAAAGGGGGGCCTATACCAGGTCTAAACCAAGATTGCTAGTATTGTGTTTGGCGTGTGCTTACCTATGCAATGTGCAATGAGCTCAAATCTGTCGGATCCAAAAAACATTTCTGCTTTTCCATTCACATGGCAAATAATCATGGGGAAACCAAAGGCCTGAAAAGTGCCATATTTGTTCAGTGCATTTTAATGTATTGTCTAATGTCCAAGAAGCTGTGATTACTCACCCCATGTTCCAGAGCTTCTTGTGTGGCACTTTTCACCTTCTCTTTGATGTGGTCTGAGTTAGCCATCACCAGGGCGTCTTTAATTTCACTGTCAGACAACCCGGCCTTCATGGCCGCCTGCAATAAAACATTCAGATGTAACCTGTATATTGGATTTATATTTATATATATATAATATAAATATATAATATATATACATACACAAAAATAAATAAATAAATAAATATATTTATTTATTTTTGTCATGATCATTAATTATCCGTGGATAACATAAATACATCTTTAAACCTCAGCCAGTGATTCAGGTTTCGTGATGTCTTTGTCTTCGCTCCAGATCCTCCTCCATAACTCCCGAGACACACACTCCACCCGTCTGTCTCCGCCCGTTTCCCTCTCCTGCACTGCGGTCACAAAACGCATTGCAGACAACGAACCTGTCACAGAGATATAGAAGATCGTTCAAATTCTGAATAATTACGTATAATGGTTATATAGAATCAAAAATCTATGTTCTATAGAATTTTTTAGAGGTCCCCCAAGAACTTGTGCACAGGGTAAGAATAAGCCTATTGTGAATAAATGCATTTTTAATGACTTTGTGATGCATTCATGCGTTCATTTGACTTGTTTTAAAATAAATTATTAGTCATAACTGTAATGTATTAGAAAATCAACACAATTTTCTCCCGACCCCCATCTTGGGAACCCCTGTTATAATCTATTTATTATTTTCATCTGGATCTACTTATATTTACTTCCATTTTTAAAAATACATTTCACATGAAAGTCAAATAACCTTTTTGACCAGTGTCTGTAGATGTAATGTTTTATTAGATCCTGTGTCATGTATAAACTGGAGGTGTGGTTTACCTTTCTCAAACATTGCCTCAAAAGGATCAGCTGGAGCCTGCAGAGGGACACTGAAGTACTGTGACAAGCGGTTCAAGTCTTTATTCATGTACATGAATTTATTGGGCACCAGTCCAGGGGGCTTGTTCCCTGTATAAAAGACAGTGTCACCAAAGCCAACTGTTGGACTGTGCACGTGCGCTTACCTGCGCCTTTCATAATGCCTCCTAAAAACGCAGGTCGTAGTTTCAGCTCAATATCCCACACATTTCTGTAGCGGCACATCACCTGAAAATGCAAACCACAACAGTAAGTAGCCAACGGTACACCACAGCTGTTCAATAGTTCAAGTGAATTGGTACAAACCTCAAACCCAAGCCAAGAGTAGGGTGAAACCACATCGTAGAACAGCTCTATTACTTTCCTTGATGCCATCCTCGGCGGTAAGTGTCAAGATTATTAAATCTGTTTTGTAAGCCGACTTTGTATGCACCTTGGCAGTGCAGCTAGCTCAGTGTGTCAAAGTTCAGCTGATCTGGGAGAGAGTTTCTCGATGTAGCTTAGTTAGCTCAGTGCGTTCAAGAACATTGTGCTGATGCAGTTAATCTTTGAAATACGGCATATAAGGTAATAATTAGTTTACACATGGAAATAGTGTATGGTCAAGTTCCGGTACATACAAGCAGGGAATAACCACCCTGTACAATACTATAAAGACGGCGCTGATAATAAATGTAGCTCATAATTATCCATCAAATGAAAATGATACAAAATTACTTACATTACTCTTGAGCAAACTCTTCTTCTTTATGTTTTGTCTCTAAACAAGAAATATTTGCGTGCCTCACCACCACCTACTGGACAACGAGAGAACTTGAATATTGCGAAATAGATTTTACATTATTCAGTGCAGGTATAAATTGATTATTATGTATTTTTTAATGCAAAGTTTTCTTTTTATTATTTTATTATAATTATCACAATTACAATAAATACATGTGTGAAAACTCTAGTCAAAATAAAAAAGTGAAGAAGAAGAAGAAGAAGAAGAAGAATGGCTTACACTTATATAGCGCTTTTCAAGATACCCATAGTAGTGGTAAACTACTTTTGTTGCCACAAATGCCCTGGGGCACACTGATAGAGATGTGGTAGCCATTCCACACCTATGGCCTCTCCGACCACGACCAAATACCAACTACAACCACATTTATCCGTAGGCAGGGTGGGTGGGTGTGGGTGTCTTGCCCAAGAACACACTGAGAGTAGAGAGTTTTCGGATTTGAACTGCCAACCCTCTGGTTTTAGGACAACCACTCTACCACTGAGCCATTATAATTCGAAGGGCTGTTGTTTACATCATGAGCTTTGTTTAGAAATGCTTTATGACAGAACTATTATAACTGTAAAGAACAATAAGATATGTTTTATTTGCCTGACATTTTACAAATAGACATTCTAATATATCTAGCATATACTTTCTGAAATACAATATATTTACATGTCACCCACAGCCAGGATATTAACATAATCACTATAGCATCTAGTTTTCTTATATGCCCAAAATAATGTACCGCTTTAAACATGTCTCTATGTCTCCTCTTGAGGACTCGGTGGCTCTTTGATTTCAGGTCCCAAACCATCTGAGATTGTAGACAGAGAAGCAGACGATCTGTCACTGAAACCAGGCCATAATATCATTTAGTTTTTTGTAATTTCAATTATTTTATGTTATCACTTAGGACGCATACCTCTCTGAGTCTTTGTCTGTCTGTAGATAAAGTAGAAATAATAATAAGAATGTTATTTGTATAATGCAGAGATGTGAACAAGTCAATTACTTTTTACCTTGTGTTTTTGTGATGAGGTGCCGGTCTTTCGAGGTATACCAAGAGTTTCAAATGAATGGCTTCTCACTCTGATGGCTCGCTACAAACATCAAACAAATTAACATCTAGGTTTACATGTATACACTTTTACATGTATACACTTTTACCTATATACACTTTTACATATATACACACACTTTTACATGTATACACACACTTTTACATATATACACACACACTTTTACACACACACACACACACTTTTACACACACACACTTTTACATACATACACACACACTTTTACATACACACACTTTTACATACATACGCACACACTTTTACATATACACACTTTTACATATATACACTTTTACATATACACACTTTTACAAATATACACTTTTACATATATACACTTTTTCATATACACACTTTTACATATATACACTTTTACATATATACACTTTTACTCTTTAGAATAAAAAACCTACTTTGAAGTTTTCAATAAATCCTCCACTCCCCTCAGATATATGAGACGGTGGGAGTGCTGACAGTGAAGGATCTCCCATCATGCATTGCGATCGTGTGGAGAGTTCACTGTGCAGGGTCTCGAGCAGGGAGGAGCGGGTCCGCATCTTCATAACAAAATGAACAGTATTTTAAATACATTAATAAACTGGACCTTTAAAGGTGCAGTCTGTACGTTCTGCGACTATCTATATCTGACCCTGTTCTATGATGTCGTCTGTAGTCTGTAGAGGCCAGGGGAGGGACTACAGTGAAACTCAACTGCTAATGGTCAAAGTGATATCCCACAAAAGCTGATTTGATGTTGCTGTAGAAGTTTTTTTTAAGGACACTTACAGACTTTTGAATATATGTGGTTTTAGATCCAGTTTTTACCTCTAATCTGCTAAACTGCTCCGCTTTATAGCAGGAAATCTCAGCGTTGATGAGTTTGGTCAGAAGGAATTCCCTCAGGAGCGAGCACTAAAACCCACAACAGTAAATAAAACGTGACTGTTTATTGTAAAGGTAACAGGTATGACATGTGAAAATGGTTTATATTTCTTACATCTGTAAATAGTGGAGGGCCTGGGAGTACTGGGCCGAACGCAGGGACATCATCTCTAGCTGTTACTGAAACCTTTGAGAACAATATTGACAATAATAAAAACAGTGTGTTGATAATGTATTTAAAAACATGTTCAAAAGCATGTCACCTGATATGCGCATCCTCTGTCGTCATACATGATCCTTCTGACCACCACAAAACAGTGCAGGAAGTGGGACTTGATCACATCCGAGAGAAACGGTGTTTGTCCCTCTTGATAAACCAGGGCCACTATGTCATTTCCAATGTGTCTTTTTCTCTGTAACTTTATGAGTGATAATGAAAAGGATAAATGACGTTCTTTACATTTATTAAATATTAAAATATCATATCATTGTAACTGACCTGTTGGGGGTCACAGTCTGTGAACGGCAGCTTTGTTGCGACATGGAACATGATTTCTCTGCCGTGAAAGGAAGTGTAGACTGCTTCACTTCCTGTCTGGCCATGACAGACGTCCAGGCCTCCTCTGAACCTAAGAAGAAATGATGCACATAAGACATCATATTTCTTGGTAATGTTTAAGTAACCTATCCCTGGATACTTTACCCAGTAAAACCATGAAGCTGGACTGTCTCTCCCAAAACAGTCAGAAACTCCTTAAACTCTTCACTCTCTTCATTGTTACTTAGTATTTCTTCTTCTGTGAACTACAAATAAAAATAGTTCCACTTAAAAAGGACTTTACAGTGCATTTATTATTATTATTATTATTATTATATTATATTATCGTTATAAAGGTCTGGAACTATACCTGTTTGTGTTTTTGATACAGTACACCAAATTTAAAATTAGGAGACACTCTGTGTTCATCAAATGTCTGAATTAGGTCTGGGGCCTAAAGAAAGAGACCATAATAATAATAACAATGATTGAACTAATAACACTGTTTGGTTCAGCAGCAGATTACCTTCAGATAACAGACCACATCAAATCTTGACACAGTCACTTTGTCACAAAGCATCTACAAAAAAACACGTGTAAGATTAATAATCTCTGTGATTCTGGTATAAATAAACAGTTCACCTTGGCTAATTCAACCGTGGTTGGAATGTTTGGAAAAAGTGATAGAGAGAAAACTCCATGGAGAGAGCAGTCCTTTGTCCTGTCACACAAGACACTTCAGTGAAATGTAGTAATGCACACGCACCTTTAAAATCATATTCCTTATATGAACACATTTACCGTAATATCACCCGCAGTCTATTTTCCTCTTCTTCCAAACAAACAGAGAGAACCAGTGATCCCATACAAGGATCTACTGCTGTGAATGAATGATGGTACTGAGAAGGAAAATTGATTAGTAAAATTAGATACACAAACTACAAACTACAAAAGAATATAAAGTTGAACTATGAAGTTGTACTAACTCTTGAGCGAAAGACGTCATGGTAGATTTTGGCCTCTGCATCTCTCTCCATGATGTCGTAGCTCTCAGGGTCAGAGCCGTGGGGAGAGGAGGTAGGACTCACATCTGTAAGCCTTTCTGAAGGGGGATCTATCCAGTAACCCCCCACTTTGGACGGCAGTATAAGTGGCAGTTCGCCACCTAACGTTAAAAGCTGTGACTAAAATAGAAACAGTACAGTGCCCGATAATGATCAGTCTGACAGTCTGCTGTGCCAGTTGACACAAGACATGTATTTGTTTGGTAAAACAAATGTAGAGCATTAACTGAAAGGTCAGGACCAGCGCGCTCAGGCTTTGTTGAGAAATGTACATTGTATTGGTTCATGTTACAATTAAACTACTGTATGTACACAACTGATGATGGTGCTCAGATAAACAGATGCATTTTGAATGCATACAGGTTGTAGGTTTTATTATCTACTAATATAAACACATGTTCCCATTATTTCCCATAAAGTCTTCCAGAGCATAACAGAAGTAAAGAAACTAATAAAAAGCTACACTGTGCAGAAGAGAATATATCCCAAAATGCTGAAGGATAACTTTTTTTTGCTGATTGTCGAGCAAAAGGCATGTCACATTGTCCTGTAGTAAAACAGAGCCATAGATACATCTTTATTGTGACATTTACCTTGAGAGGAAGAGGGAACTCGCATCGCTGTTCATCGATCCTGCTGCCCTGATGGACAATTGAAGCTCTTAGCAACAACAAATCTTCTGTTAGATCACTGGATACAAGATCAATTGTACAGTCACTCACCTGCAGTTTTTCAATGATTTCAAACAGCTCAGTTTCCTGATATGAACAACAGGCAGTGGACACAAAGAGTCAGGCGGAGAGAAAGGGAACGAGGCATGGGAGGGGGAAGGAACATGACACAAACAAAATAAAAACTGTCTGCTCCGAGGAGCCAGGACTTCTCTTTATAAGTTGGTACCTTTTGGTTGCTGCTGGTACAGAGGTAGGGCTTGCGTTCGGTGGCAGAGGAGTCCAGCATGTCCAGTAAAGTATCTCCCAGAGAATCAGGTCTGCAAGAGTTAAATCTTCACTTATACACGGCACACTGCCAAGCTACAAAGTTGCCTTAATAGCTGCAATAAACCAGAAAACAAAGTCTCACCTTGAATGATCCCCACAGGACTGGTCTACACTGTTGACAAACACAGATCAAGATAGAGTTTCAATGTCAACGTGAAAGTAAACATTATCCAACCATGTTTTGCAAATGACAGGATGAGATCTGCATTAAATCAACAGTGAGTTTACTCACCTTCCATAAGCACCAAAAGTGGAACTTCTCTTCCTGGAGAAAGTCGTGTCACTCCTCTTGTCTCTGTCCATAGCTTTAGTGTCACTGGTCATGTTTACACATGCCAGTGTGCCACACAGTAATCAAGACTGAGGTTAAGGTTGAATTAATTCACTCTATCATTCTGTCACTGCTCCTCCTTCTGCCCCCTGCCTCTTACTCATTTAAGCTTCTCTTTCCTGCTCTGCCCTGCTGTCAGCCAGACAGGCAGCATTAACCCTCTGTTGGTCAAAGGTGTTGTATCCAATACAACCTGTGCAGCAGATACGGTCAGGCTGCTTCATACGACTGATCGCCATGCTCCAAAAATCACCTGTGGCGTGTTCTCATACTCGCTGAGCTTAAAGAGGCTCTTGAATATAAATAAAGAAATGG
Source organism: Philypnodon macrostomus (assembly GCA_036025475.1). Classification (NCBI taxonomy): domain Eukaryota; kingdom Metazoa; phylum Chordata; class Actinopteri; order Gobiiformes; family Eleotridae; genus Philypnodon; species Philypnodon macrostomus. Next base: position 2,386 of record JAVQKC010147861.1, on the reverse strand, counting down.
GTGAGACATTTGCCTCAGACCTGTTACCCTTTGAGCGAGTGGGGATCATCAATTATTGACAGTGCTCACAGTGAGGGTGAGGAGATAGACAGCAGGGGAGGATGGAAAAATATTCATTATTAGTGGATAGAATCAAAACCATTAAAGATATTCAGATCAGACTAAATGGTTATGTGGGTATACTATGATGAAGAGTTATATATTCAAGTCTTTCTGTGAAGAAATTATCTTCAGGTTTTCAAGGACAGAGTGTCAAGTGCTGTATGAGATATCTCATATATTACATATATACATATATTTGTTGTATGATACAATAATCTAAATATCTCACTTTTATTCTACATTGTACCATCCTATTTAGAGATTTTCATGCTTTCATGATTTTCAAACAACTTTAAGTTTTAAGTTTGGGCAATCATGAGGACCTTATAGACTATACCTCTATTTTTAGCTATGGTTAGTTGCTAATGAAGACTAATTACATTGACTTAACTCTCTGCAGACACCTAAAGGCAGCAGTGCAGCTGTGGAGATGGACGTGCCCTCTGCTCTGGCGTCTATTCTGTGTGAGATGTTTCCAACTTGGTCTTTGCATATTGATTATATATTGATTATATACTAATTATATACTGATTATATATTGATTATAAACTGATTATATATTGATTATATACTGATTATATATTGATTATATATTAATTATATATTGATTATCTACTGATTCTATATTGATTCTATATTGATTATATACTGATTATATACCATATAGCTGTATAGAAATAATTTATAAAAACAAAACAAACAAAAAATAAATGTATTATAAAGACAATGCTACAGTCGCTTACAACAGGTCTTTTCCACAGGTGACCCAGGGGGAAAGAATAGCTAACCAAGCTGAACGTTATCTCCCAAATGAGGCTTGATACTTGAAATGTTTTTTTTTATTATTATTTACATAAACAGTTTTATACTTATGTCAGCTTAATAATGCATTTGTGTTGTTAAAAAAATAACCCATTACTAAAGTTTAGTGAAAGCTGTGTTTATTTCTACTTTGAATGTCATCATCAGCCCAAAAGGTTTTTGGACATTTGTAGTTTAATTGTGTTGAAATGGCTTCAGTATAAATATAAAGACTATTGTGTCTGGCCTACAGTATCAAATGAGCTGCTTCCTCGGCTGTCTACAAAGCTCTACTTATCAATTGGTTACTTATTAATGGTAAAGTACGATTCAAATTCAAATTTGCTCTGGACGTTCCAGTTTCTCAGCGTATCTACAGTAGTTTGCGAGACGCCCGCCCATTGGCATCTTGAACAGTCACTCCAGCGGTCCTGCAGTCGTCATTGGTTGAAATACAAAACAAAGACGTCGTAGCCCCGCCTCGCCCTGCGCTTGTCTCACCCCCGCGGAAGTTGGCTTGTGGGAAGAGTACGGGATGGGGGTAATGTACGTAAAATAGTGAGCCATATTGACACCGAGCTCTTATTGTTACTTGGCGCGTTTATATTTTTGCACAAGAATAAAAACGGTAAGTCTTTTTGTATACCCATTATGTAATATTATAACAAACGAGCCGTGTGGAGTTAGCTGGTTAGCGCGTTAGCGCCAGTAATTAGCAACACACATCTACTATCAAGTTATTACTGCATTCTTCTGGCATAAACATTTCTCATGGATCTGTGCGTGTTGGATTCAGCGTAAAATGTGTAGCTTATCCAACAGCACTTCCGGTCGTGTCGAGAGGCGGTTGTGTTTTTGATATGGCATGTGTTCATGTGTTCATCGATTCAAATGAGTTGTTTCTTTATCTCCAGAAAATACTACATAACTGAAAAGGTAGTGAGTAAAGGGTGCGGTTAAACGGTTGCTGCCAGATTCCTCCACTCGTGTTTTGGTCTGTCGTGTATCCAGTTTATTGAGGAAAATGCTGGAATGCGGGATGCTGAAGCGGGACAGAAAGGCTCTTCAGAGGTGCTCCGCTGTTCTCTGTAAACAGATGGTGGTGGATGAAGTGCTCATTCAGTCTCTGCAGGCAGATGACATACTCACAGAGAGCATGGCGGAGACCATTATGGTATGTAAACACTGATGCATGCGATAGTTATGGCCCTCTGGTATTCGCACTAGAATTGAATACACACTGTTAACAAACACATTGTTGACTTTTTAATATGTGCTTCATTAATGCAACTTTTAAGTGCTAAGGTTTATGTGATGTGAATGTGGCAATCTTTTAATATACATTGTACGCGTTGTATTTATTATACATTGTACACGTTGTATTTATTATACATTGTACACATAGTATTTATTATACATTGTACACGTTGTATTTATTATACATTGTACACATAGTATTTATTATACATTGTACACGTTGTAT
>JAVQKC010147857.1:0-43008 GCA_036025475.1 Philypnodon macrostomus | reverse complement strand
GAGGAGCTGGAGGAAGTGTCTGGGGAGAGGGAAGTATGGGCGTCCCTGCTTAGACTGCTGCCTCCGCGACCCGGCCCCGGATAAGCGGAAGAAGATGGATGGATGGATGGATGGACAGAATGCAGAATGACATGGTGCATCTTCTATACATTTTATATGACATTTATATTGAGTACATAAATGATCAGCTAGCTCTCTCAGCAAGGGGGTTGTCGGCTTGATTCTCGAGCCAGAAGACTGTCTCTCTGAATGAGGTCTGCATGTTCTTTTGGGAACATAGTGAATAAATGTGAGAGTGAATGATTGTCTGTGTATGTCTCTGTGTCCATTGTCTAGGCTAGGGTGTACCCCACCTAAGACCCACTGTTGCTGGGTCCAGAAAAGAAAATGAATGAATGTTTAATTAATCCTATCCTACACTGTAAGTGCTTGGAAAGTACAGTATTATAGTTGGTGATTTTATTCTTATTATTGCTTTAGTGAGAGGTTTTGCTAGAGCTTGTGACATCAGGTGGAATTAATGAAGGCAGAAATAAAATCACCTTGAAGACTTGGCAGTGCTGGATTATTAGTGAAATAACCTCAGAGCGACTAGCTTTCAATTACATTTCAAAAGTAGTTTGCTTGATTCAGCTCAGCTCCAGCAAAATAAATGCATACCTTTCTAAAATAAAACATCACTTCAGTGTTTATTTATTTATTTTTGTATTTATTTTTTGTGCAAAGTCATTATGATTTTCCGAGGTGCGCCTGGTATGTGCTTGAGGGTTATGTCAACAGGCTGCTGTAAACAACCATTTAAGTGACCTATCTGGTATCTACTCACTCAGTTACTTAAGCAGGGAATGTCTATCCTGGACCTGCTTTTACACTTAAATCAATACTTGTGCAGAGACAGAAAGCTTTTCCATGTGCAACTTCTCTCTGGAGCTCTCACCACTCCACCAAACCAGCTTATGTAATATCAAAGGTATATGCAGCAGGAGTGTCTGTGTGTATGTTGACAAATCATAAAGACAAGAAACACATTAATATTTACCTCACATAAACATAATCAGTCATAGTTAGAATAATCTATTGTGCAACATCATTTATTGTGCACTGTGGGAATCCGTGGGTGTATGTTTCCTATAAGTATGTAATGTGTACAACCAAGGGGTGATTAAAGAAGTGAGTGATTAGCACTGGTTAGATGCAGCCGTTGCAATTTGGCGAGGCCTTTGGACGATTTTTAGTGCAAAGTCTATGTTAACAGCAAAGCAGTTTGCAAAACCAAAGGAGAAGTTCATGGACACTTGCCTTAAATGACTAGTGCACTGTATAAGGTGGGTATCTGGACACAACACAGCACATGCACCCATGTGTTTGTAATATGATGCACCTTATAGTGAGACTGCAGAATGTGGATCCATTTGCTTATGAAGTTGTAGTGGTGCATTTTGTGCTATTGAGCCGTCAGCGGCTGTCAGTCAGGGGAAATTAACGAGTCTGCTGATTGCACTGCTGGTAATTACAGAGTGCAGCTGGAGCGCTGCTGTGTCAAGTCTCTCAGATATTTTAAGCTTACGTCTGTCCTTTCTCCTACAGCCAGGTCAAGTAATGCTCTGCAGAGGATCAGCAAAAGCCTTCTTACTGACCCCAGACAGGATGTAGAACCACGCAGTGTGGCAGTCTCAGACAACTGGAAATCCTAATACACAAGCCATCTTGGTGGCAACCAGTGATAATCAGTATTATATTATATGACCCCATAATATTATTGTGGACTAGAAAACCAAAAATAGCAAATATAATGTGCATTCCTCATTGTACTGTTTTTCCAACTGTCAACAAAGAGCAAGTCATTTTTATTATTATTATATTTTTTTTAATTTATCAATCTTTTTTAGAGCCTTGTGTTAGCATCACTAACTAGCTGCTGCTCATTTTGTTGACATATCTAATAAATGTAGTTCAAAAATCTTTAAACCTCTGAACTAATACGTTGTAAGAGAAATCTAGTTTAGGGTCCACAACTTAGAACAACTTCTCCCCCTCTGTGGCTTTTCACAGGGATACATTTAAAAACACACTTATCCAAAAAATTTAAATATGTAGCATTCAATTCTATACATTCATGGGTACAAAATATAAAGTGTCGACCATCATTCATTTGTGTTGACTGTTGGAGTCAATAAACCTCAACAAAACCAGAGAAATAACAGTGGAATGGAAGTCCTGACTTGACCTGAGATTATAACTGGACCCAGACACAAGAAAATGTCAGAGTGGCCTTTGTTTGAACCAATCTGAGTTAGACACAGAATTTCAGTATGGGGACAAACACACACGTTCTGTATACTGTGCATTGTATAGTCCTATATTCATAAACACACAAATAGTATAGTGATTATTTTCAGATCATAATTCATTCAAGTTTCCATAATGTGAGAATGAATAGGGACTATTCATTTCATTGTGCTGTAGCTATAGTGCTTATTTGATCATTGTATGACTTTATATTATACACAATTGAACACGCAACTTTCAGTCAAGGTCTGGTGATATGTTGCTTGTGCCACAGTAAACATGACCAGTTAATGCTCAAATCAATGCCCTGAAAAGCATTCTCAGTAAATAAATGAACTATAAACAAATCACAAAGCCAGCACACACAGATAAATACTAGTGTCTTATTCACAGTGAAGATTTACACTTAATAATTGATTGCGTGCCATTCTTGGAAAACTAGTTGTGGTCAGGGCTTTATTTCAGACTAAACCTCTCTCACAGGGGGCGTCAGTATTACAGAACTATCTCTCTCTCCATAGACGTACGTTGGACAGTCACTAGTGTCCAGCTGTCTGTGTCTGGTCTTGTTTGGGTAAGTATGTCTGGAGAGGATACAGAAGGTCCCCTAAAATGTTGCCAAGGATTGGATCTAGAGATAATCTCATAATCCTTACACAGGTTTTACACATAGCAAAACATCTCAAATCTGACTGTAGTACTAAATTTAATTCTGAGGTCACAGTCAGTCACACACACAACCGGTCAACATCCAGTGAGCAGCAGTTCTGTGAGCAAGAAATCCTCGTTAATGCCAGAGGTACTTTATGTGGCCATACATAGAGTTCTGCCATTAGTCCAAGATCTTTTTCAGCTCACATAGACCCTGTTAAAGTTTTAAGCATACACGCAACAATGCACTGCACCATCATTTTGCCATTAGGTGGCAAATGGTGAAGCAAAATGATTGGTTGATGGACTTTTACATTTACATGAAACGGATACCTACCGCTGCAATAAATCCCCAGAGCTTGATTGAGAATACAGATTTATTTCACACAGGCCCCTAAAATCACTGGAGTGCACTGAAACTGAATTAGGAAACCAGGGCAGCAGGGTTATGTCAATACAAAGTCAATAGAGAGTCCTTGGAGGAAAAATACTCAAATATTTCTACCTTGTATCGTCCTGTTTTGCACTCTAGGTTGATGTAATACAAATAAATGTCTTATTCATGATTACAATATCAACATTCAAATGTAATCCGACTAAATCCTAATCATCAAACTAATTATTTTTGTTCATTTTGATTCTGGTCCCAAAATAAAAGTCAGGTTTCAAGCATGTTTTTTTTTAAGATATACTGGTGCTTTTACTTCTCAGACTGGGAGATCTTGGCATGTAACAACAAAGAAGAAAACCATCAAATGTAGCCACACCATTCTTCTATTAATTAAGTTCCCCCTGCTCTTCTTTGTTCTGAATCGCCATCTCTGCCTGAAGAAATATTTACAATCCAAAGAAATAATGAGTCGGTCTCTGCTTTGTTTGTGTTGTTTGTAAGCACTTTTGCCGCAGTCTATAACAAACATGACAGTGCACACATGGCTTACATAGATTTTTACAAAGCCCCTGCATTGATTGGAGACACTATATTCCATCCTGTTGAAATCCTTCAGGCCAATTTCCATATAATTCTTGCGTGGGTAACAAACAACAGAGGCAGCAAAATGGGAAAATGGAATAATGCATTTTAACGAGGGAGGAATCCAGTTTGTGGGGAGAAAAAATATTACTGAACTTGCCGGTTTGTAAATAAATCACAGTTATAACACAGCTGTCTCATACAAGCCACTGGCCACTTTATTAGGTAGATGTTGTACCAAATAAAGTGGCCCCCAGACACTCCTGCTTCCTCCAATGTTGCTTGGCTTCAGCTTCATCTTATTTTGAACATATGTGAAACTCTGAATGGAATAAACAGTGATGCTATAGCTAGGCGATATGGCAAAGATATAAACTCACATTTTTTTGAAGCCGAGATGCTGATTTTTATCCAATGTTCATCATATTATTTTTACATTAACACTGATATTGTTATAGTAAAAGTGACAAAAAAGAGCAGAGCATAAATGAATACACTGACTGATACTGATACAGTCTTGATGAGCAGGTAAATACTGTGTAGATCTATTAAACAGCTCCATTATGGACTTGCTAGAGGTGTAGTATAAAACACTATGATATGAGAGATTTGACTGTAAACCATATTAGACACTGCTAGGCGTCATGGGTGAGGTATTCATGTGAACACAGTCTTATCACATGAGTCATTATGCAGCTCAAAAGCCTGCAACCTTTTGAAGGCATGTGTTTGTGTTATGCGCAATCAAAACACAGGCACACATTCACCAAGTGGCATTTTGCACAGGACAGAACAATACACGCAAGCATTTCATTGGTCGACGTGTTGGCTATATTCACATGTTCTGGGAAGCACTGTGTAGCACTGGTGTAAGATAGTCCTGAGAAGCACAGGTTTTCTGAATGAAGCAATTATTAAAGCTGTTGTCCAGAGGTTTCTTAAATTAGGACAATTAAAATATGCTTCAACTTTTCTAATACATTTTCTTTGCATTTTATGAAACTTATGGACACAAGTTTATCCAGGCTTGGAACTGGCACAATGAGTACACTGGCTTGTGACCTTGTGGCTTTTATGGATGCTTTTATAAAGTCATGTAACATGGTTTTGTAGACTTCGTCAAACTAATTGGAAAATTGGCAATTACCAAAGCAGTCTCCTGGCCTCATCTTCTATGGCTATTTTAATTAATCTAACAGAACTTAAAATAATAATAAAAATAAATTTTGTCAATAAAAGCTTCCTTTAACTGGGCCAGAAGCTTCTCTAATGTTACGCCTGTGCAGAGTATGTTCTTTGCCATCAGCAATTTGAGTTTCGATCTGACCTAGGTGACTTGAGCAGACCTCTAGAACACTAACCCTCACTGCACAACCCTCTCACGTGCTTACATGCATCTGCGGCTTGCGTTCATTTTCCATGAAAGAGATCGCCGGATGACAGAATGTTATTGAGACCCAGAGGACCATGTTGTACTCTTGCACGCCCACATACATAAGCAGAGGTAGCTAACAGAGTAGGACACAACCTTGAAAAGGCTCCTATCCCGAGGGACTCTCCCTGAATGGAGTGTTTGCAGGAGCAGAACAATTGCTCATGCACTTTCACCACACGACTGTTTTTCACATAATAAAAAAGTGGCAATGTTTTCTTCTGGAAATGTTTTATGGGTGAAAAGTCATTTGTGTACAATCTAGAACGACTTGGAAGGTAAAATACGGAAGGTGGAGATACAATATTATATACTCTCTGGCCACTGTATTACACAGATTCAACTTCTAGTAAACACAAATAGACACAAAACACAATACCATCTAAAGCTGTCAGTTCTCAACATCCATCCATCCATTTTCTTCCGCTTGTCCGAAACCGGGTCGCAGAGGCAGCAGACTAAGCAGGGAACTCCGGCCTTCGACCACTGCCTGATCCACATTGCACCGCAGGTGGTGGGTCCACGGGAGGGCCTAACAGCGTGTGCTTGGGCAGGGACTTGAACCACTGACCCTCTGGTTGAAGGGCGAGCATCTACCCACTGCACCACCGCTGCGGCCCAGTTCTCACCACTCACTCAATAATAAAACCCTCATTTTAAACGAGTACATCTCAATAACCTGGAGGTTCTTTGTCTCACTGAAACCTGGCACAAACCTTTGGACTATTTCACACATCCACACATTTGAACACACTGTTTTTAAACTGTCTGGTCCCACTCCCATAGTCACTGCTGTCATCTATCGGCCTCCCAAGCCAAACCCCTCCTTCCTCTCTGATTTCACAGTTTTCCTGACTCAGCTAGGTGCCATACATTCTTCTCCTCAGTGACTTGAATCTTCATATCGACAACCCTGATTTCAAACCTGCAGCTGATTTTCTGGACCTTCTTAACTGCTTCAACATCACCCAACACGTCAATTTCCCCAACCATACCCGTGGTCACATCCTTGATCTGGTCTGCACTACTCTCCAGCCTTAATCTCCATATATCTGACCACCTGGCAATCACACGTGACATTGATATCCCTAGATGAACAAAAAACATCAGCACCTTGGTACACAAAAGTGCGAGCTTGATAGACTGCACAAAAATCTGTTTAACTGTCCATCTCCAAGCCTACACAGACTACCTCCAGCAATATAAATATGCCCTCAGTGCAGCCTGGTCCAATTTCTATTCCAACCTCATTCACTCTGGCTCCAATAAGCCCAAAGCTCTGTTCTCTACAATCAACACACTCCTCAAACCCATTGACACCACCTCTTCATCTTTTACAGTAGACAAATGCAAATGACACAATCTACAGTTCTCACACTCACTCCCCAGCCCCCACAGCACTCCCACCTGATTATCCTCACCCCAGCTCTACTCCGCAACTTCCCATTTCTCCAGCTGATCTGTCTAAACTTATATGAGCAATGACACTCATCAAAACCTCTGGCTCTGTCCCGCAGTCTCTCAAGTTGGCTGCCATCACCCCATCCTGAAAAAACAGGGTCTCCAGAACTCACGCAAATACTAGCTCCACACTGTCCTACCTCACCAACCGTCAACCGTTCATTCACATCAATAACTGCTATGCAACAACATAAACTTCTCTGCTGCCGAATCCCAAACCATCCAAAAGCAACCAAATTCAGTATATCCAGAATTTTGCTGCCTGCCTCCACACCCACACCCGCACTAGTGACCACATCACTTCTGTCCTTCAGAACTTCCACTGGCTCCCCATCCCTCGGAGCATTCATTTCAAAGTCCTCCTCATCACCTTCAAAGCCCTCCATAATCTGGCCCCCTCCTACCTCTCTGACCTGCTCCACCGCCACGCCCTATCCCGCTGCCTCCGCTCCTCTGATGCTAACCTCCAGGCCCTCCGCTGTACCATGGACCAAGCTCTGAACCTGGGGTGACAGAGCCTTCTCTATCGATGCCCCTTCTCTCTGGAACTCACTCCCACAACCCATCCTTGACTACTTCAAAAGACTTCAAGACCCATCTTTTTAGAACTGCTTTGAATGTGTTTTTATTGCTTGTTTATTCTTGTTTCAACCATTGTACAGCGTCGTTGAGTGTCATGAAAAGGGCTTTCTAAATAAAATGTATTATTATTAATGAATGAATGAATGAACAAACCTGTAAGCAAGCATCAGTCCTGTAGGCAAATTAACAATTTCCATACTTGCCTTATAAGACTAGTGTAAGTCAAATAATCCATGTTGCAACCAATGTCTTTAGATGTTATATATGAGCACACATTAACGCACCCAAACTTCCATAGCACACTAAAGCCCAGAGGAGGATTTATGGCGTCTTTGTTTCCTCAGATGATGTCGATGCCCACCTGTGTCGATATCATCAGCCTTTCAACTCCTAAGCGCCTTTGTAAAAGGTTCATCTCAAAAAGTAATGTAGGGTTATCTCCACCAAGGTACAATCCCAGCTATAATGAGCTCAAGCACTGAGCAGAATAATAAGGGCTGTGGAGCTAAGCTGTGCCCTTGGTTGGCAGCGATTGTCTGCATATTCTTACATTTGCCTTGTTAAGCGATGTCTTGTTTGACAATCCTCATATCATGTGATAGGACACTTGAGAGAGATAATAAAACAGATAGATGTGACCGCTCTAATGTTTCCTCTGTTCTCTGGCTCTCTGTCCTCTGCCTGATTTTACAGTTTTACCTTAGCACAGGTGTCATGTTGATTTAAAACACATTCACGCCTGAGCTGACCTGGACCTCAGACGAATGAATAGACCCAGTGAGCTCTGATACGTTCTTCCTGGCTGCTTTTTTCCTCTTTTTGGGTGCTGCCTCACTAGGTTCTGTCCTTGGCTCAACCTGCCCCCAAAACGAGTATACATTTGCATGCATTAGCGCTCTCCCATGGCTAGCCCGCTCCCCGTTGAGCCGTCGAGTCTGATTAATGATCCATGTGTGCCACTTCTCTCAGCAGCCCAGCAGACCTCCTGCCTGCACTCGCATCAAACACCCAAATGCAGGCAAATCTCAAATTTCACTCAACTACAACAAAAACAAACCCCCATCAAACACGTGCATATCTGTCCTATACATTCCATATGCACCACTGGGTTTTTTGCATGAATTAACTCCATAAAGATATACTACACCCCTGTACAGTATGTCATGCAAATCTATACATGACATTTCCCAGCTTGCATATTTCATGTCTGCGCATTCACCATTAGTAATACGAGGAAATAATGAATAAACACTTTCTGTTAAAATGAACAACCTCACAACCTCATGCAGAGAGCAGTGTGTTGAGGCATCAGATTTTAAACATGGACACATAACTTTGGCCAGCAGTTGGGCTAAAAATCTTTCCTGCTGGTAATGGTGAAGTACACACAATTTACTGAAGACATACTACAGCAGCATAATACTGTCAGGTTTTAACAAGATACTATCAGGTTTTAACAAGATATTATCACGTTTTAACATGATACTATCACGTTTTAACAAGATACTACCACATTTTAACATGATACTATCACATTTTAAAAAGATACTATCATGTTTTAACAAGACACTATCATGTTTTTACAAGATACAATCACATTTTTACAAGATACTATCACATTTTAACTAGATACTGTCACTTTTTAACAAGATACTATCAAATTTTAAAAAGATACTATCAAGTTTTTACAAAATACTGTCACGTTTTCACAAGATACTATCACATTTTTACAAGATTCTATCACATTTTAACAAGATACTATCACGCTTTAACAAGATACTGTGACTCTTTAACATGATACTATCATGTTTTAACAAGATACTATCACGTTTTAACAAGATACTATCACGTTTTAACAAGATACTATCGCGTTTTAACAAGATACTATCACATTTTAACATGATATCATAACGATTTAACAAGATACTATCATGTTTTAACAAGATACTAAAATGATCGTGTTTTTATGTGATACTAGTTTATCATGAAATTACAAGATACTAACATTGTTGTAACGTGATACTTAGCTTGTAAAAATGTGATAGTTTTCTTGTTATAACATTTGAATGCATACACAGTAGTAGGCAGTATTTTGCTGCCGTATGTAATAACTGTATAACATTAACAGAAACAGAACAGTCATACCACAAATGAAACAAATGAGTAAAATAATAATTCAATCATATCTATAACCTCACATACTTATAGTTGTACCACTAAATAGTGAACATGAAAAAGTGTTAAAACATTGCCTCATTATTTGTACGTTAGTTGTACACTAGTGTGAGCCAAGATGATATTTGCGGCTGTCATTGTATTGTAGTGTAGTAAATGTTTTATGCTGTTGTGGCCCCACCAGGAGTTTGACAATGCAGACGGTGAAGAGTGTTCCGGCGGCTCCAGTCCTATCCAAGAGGACAGTCTCTCCTCATGTCCCTCTCTCCCTGAGGTCTACACACTGCCAGTACGGGACAGGCCCAACTGCCCGGGTCTACAGGACACATCAGGTAACTAATATGTCCTTTTTATTTGAGCTTAAGGAATATAGCTATGAATGTTGTCCTCAGTTGTCCACATCAGAGGCAGTGATGTTGAGCAATACCAAAAGCCTGTTACCTTAAAGCAGTGAAAGTCTCAAACTGGGTGCAAACCCGTTAACACGGGCTCCCGCTGGACATCAGTGAAGCAGAAACTGTGATCTTAGAAAAAGCTGCAGAATGCTCCATATGATCATGCAGAGTGGTCTCACACCAACAGAGTCAGAGACTTGTGTCAATATTCCCCGTGGAGAGGACGTGTATCAGCACATCAGCAAGCCATGTTTCTTCTAACCCCATACTCAATTCAGCCTAACAGTGGATACTTAATCTTCAATGCTTTTACTTTTATTATTACTTTTATTTTGTAGACCCCAAGTCTCAGTGCTTCAAAAGACACACTTTGAACTACCTTCAGGAAATAGGAAATGGTTGGTTTGGAAAGGTAAGCTTTTCGTATTTGCCTTCATTTCTGATTATATGTCTTCTCTGCGTATAATCTAAGACATAGTTATTGCTCCTCATATAGGTCCTAACTAAATAGCTCATATGCCAGCCTGTTCTATCATATACTGTATCTCTGTGTCGTTGATGTGTTAAGGTGATCCTGGCTGAAGTGCTGTGTGACTGCAGCTCCTCTCAGGCCGTGGTCAAAGAGCTGCGGGTCAGTGCCAGTCCTCTGGAGCAGAGGAAGTTCTTGGCTGAGTCAGAGCCATACAGGTGAGAACATGGAACCGGAGAAGAGAACACAGAACATGTTTTTAAATGTTACGGTTATATAAAGTACACTTGTAGCTGATGTAAGTGTGAGTCAGAACTAGAACTATTTTGGCTGTCCACTTCTCACTTTAACACCCTTTCAAGACCTGTGGGCTACATTTTCTCTGTTAGTTAAGCTGGGGAAAACCGACACAAATTCAAATGCTTATGGACAAGAGTTATTTTCTTCATATTTTTGGGTCTTTCCACCTTGTCATTGTCTGTGTACAGGAGCCTGAAGCATCCCAACATTCTCCAGTGTCTGGGGCAATGCAGCGAAAGCATACCCTTTCTCCTGGTGATGGAGTTCTGTCAGCTTGTAAGTACTCATTAGCTTTAGTGTTTACAGTAAAGTCTTACAAATGAAATGGATTGTTAAAGAAAACTTTACGATTATTACAATTACATTTCCTCTCATTATGCTGTAAACTGGGTCTAACTAATTACTTTCTGATTAGAACAATCAATCAGTTCATGTCAGCATTACTAGTATCATATCAAGACTCTCTTACTACAGAGAGACTATAGGAGAGACAGGCACATTTATTTTACAGTGAATGTATGTTAATCGAAGTTTGTACCTACTCTCCAACCTTCAGAGCAGCTAGGACTGACTTTTCTGTTTTCTGTCATAAATTTCAAGGGTGACCTGAAGAGGTATCTGCGGGCTCAGCGTAAGTCGGATGGCATGACCCCTGACCTTCCAACGCGGGACCTCCTGACTCTTCAGCGAATGGCTTTTGAGATCACCTCAGGCCTGCTGCATCTGCACGAAAACAGCTACATCCACAGGTCTGCATCAAAGACAATTGTCTAGACTTCTCTTCGACTTATGGTCAAAATCATGTTAAATATGTATGACCTTTCTGCAGCGACCTGGCTTTGAGAAACTGCCTGCTGACTTCTGACCTGACAGTAAGAATAGGTGACTACGGGCTTTCTCACAACCACTACAAGGTACACATCTGCCCTCAGTTCTACCTTTATTCATTCTGTTTACCAGCAAATATAAAATAAATAACAATAATTGGTCATGTTTGCTGTTTCTTGTTTAGGAGGACTATTACCTAACACCAGACAAGCTGTGGATCCCGCTCCGGTGGATCGCCCCTGAACTACTGGAGGAGTACAGAGGCTCTCTCATTGTTACTGATCAAACCAAGACCAGTAATGTATGGTGAGTTTGGTGCTGAAATAAAAGTAGTAGTAAATGTAATAGGCATAGGGTAACATCTAGTGTTATCACAACCAAACTGACAATGCTACACAATAATAGTTATACAACTTGTATTAATACAGACACTACTTTATTTTAGTGTGTGATCACAAAAATTTTGATTCACGTGTTATTGCATGAGAGACAGACTGAATGACCTTGACAGCAGCTACATTTTAAATCATGTTGAGTATTAGTTAGTGTTATGTTTACTGTTTTTTAGTCTTTTTAGCTTTATAACTGTTCTAACTTTCCCTCAGGTCATTGGGAGTGGTTATTTGGGAGCTCTTTGAATTTGGATCGCAGCCTCACAGACATCTGAGCGACGAGGAAGTGCTGACCTTTGTCTGTAGAGAGCGGCAGATCACATTGGCACAGCCCAGACTAAAGATGTCGCATGCAGACTACTGGTCAGTCCATGTTTCCACAAACCACAATGTATATATGTATATTGTGATATATATAAGTGTAAAAATATGTAACAATATAATTCATCCCACTCTCTCTCCGATCAGGTATGAGATCATGCAGTCGTGCTGGCTCCTTCCGTCGCAGCGACCCTCTGTAGCGGAGATATTCCTGCTCCTCTCCTCTCTGTTAGCAGCTGAACGGGGTATAGCCAGGAGTGTGGGTGAAGAGGATGAGGAGGATGAAGAGTTTGAGGAGGGCAGAAGACGAAGAGGAGAAAGCGAGGAGTCGTTTGAAAGACGCTGGGATTTACTGCGTCCTCCTGCTTTTCAGACTGCAGCCAATGAGCGGCACAGGGACAGGGACTATAACAGAGAGGACAACTCTTACCCCTTGCTGGACCCAGTGGGGAACTGCATCACGTCGTCCTCATCTGAACTTGACGACATCTTGACTGTCACTGAAACCAGCAAAGGTCTAAACTTTGAGTATTTTTGGGAGAAGGCTCATGCAAGACGGGGCTATAAACCACTTCCTCCTCCGCAGTCAATCCCGACTGTCAACAGTAACCACAGGCAGTCACTGGACACGCCCACAGTGGTGCCTGTTATAAGCGCCCGCAGCCCATCACTCGCCAGCGAATACTACATCAGACTAGAGGAGCACACCCCCCAAGACAGATCACCTACACTTAGGGTAAAGTCAGCAGGTCGCTCCAATTGCCCCGGAGATGTGGAGCTGGTGGAAATACGGAGTGGGATGCTGGGAAAGGAGCATGTTCCCTATTCCTCTGACGCATGCGAA
The DNA here is from genome assembly GCA_036025475.1 of Philypnodon macrostomus. Taxonomy (NCBI): domain Eukaryota; kingdom Metazoa; phylum Chordata; class Actinopteri; order Gobiiformes; family Eleotridae; genus Philypnodon; species Philypnodon macrostomus. The sequence continues at coordinate 29,896 of JAVQKC010147857.1, read as the reverse complement.
GGAGAAAAAAGCATTCAGACCGTGAGATCTAACGAAATCCAGATCCAAATTCCCAAAACCGGAGTGGCAGAATTCAGAGACATGTCTAGCAGAGTGACTGATTTCTCAATAGTAGATCTTGGTGATGATGATGAAGAAGAGGATAACATTAAATGCAAAGATAATAAAGCTACTCAAGCACCCGTGCTCCCTCCGAAACCCCGCTCTATGTCAATGTCGTCCGCCAACCACCTTCACTCGCGCCCGCTCCCAGCACCTCCGCTTATGGGATACCGAGGCCTGCCGCACTATAACATGAGTGGCAAAATAGAGACTGACCCGCTTCATGTTAGCAGCTGCCCTCCGTCCACTTTTGACCACTTGGGGCTCCACCGCACCAGGCCAACTTTACCCCCATCGCCATCTCTATCCCCCTCCCTGCCCCCATCGAGCCACCCCATTTACCCCATGTGTCCGCCGCCACTGCCACCCCACACTATACCACAGCGGGGCTACAACACTATTGACTCTTACTCCAGATACACCACTCTAACCAGTCGAGACCCGCTAACTAGTGATTTGTCCGAACGAGTTGGAAACATGAGACACAATGCTAAGGACGCTTCTCGCTCACGCACTAAAGACTTTGACTCCCCTATCCGACGCGAAAACCCGCTACGGCCAATTTACCGCAACATCCCCCGTCCCCAGAACCCTGACCTTGAAAGACAGTCATCGTCTAGTCCTACTTACTCCGATGAAGAAGACTCTCCTTTTGGGTCCCCTGATAAATGTGGTGGAACTACTATTGCCCACTCAAGCCTATCTGAAGACGCAGACCCGTCCACATCAGAGCTATTTTCTCGTGGGATGAAAAGGACACAATCGCGGCTTGATACCATCCTGCCCGCAATATGGAGAGAGGACGCAGAACTTCAAGCTGCGGCCAGGAAGTCCCCAATGCATTTGTTCCTTACGGAGATATCGACTGTGAGTGAGGCTAGCGAGTCCAGGTCGGAAGGTTCGCTAGAGGAGGACAAGCGTGCGAGCTGGGGAAACTTTGTTTTACCTAATCGTGGCATGAGACGTTCGCAGTCGCTTCTTACCGAACTGGGGTTGTCCGGTCACAGCAGCACGACAACAGAGGAGGGAAGTACGAGTACAGATGATATATTGCTGGGCGATTTATTCCTCACTGAAGTCGATACAGGAAGCATTGACATAAGCGTGGAAGATGAATCTGCCAATGACTCTGTGAAATATCTCTATCCCGGAGGCCCCAGGTTGCACCCCTATGTCTATGCCCCTGGACAAACTTCATATCCGGAGGCAGACGAAGCCTTCTCAAAGGGTATGCAGCGTTCCCGCTCCCTAATGTCTGAAATGGCTACAGAAAAACAGGAGGAGAAGGGGCCTAAACGAACAGAAATGACGAGAGAGGAATTCCTGAAAGAGATCCAGTCAGCAGAGACGTTCCTGACCGAGATAATGTCCAGACAAAACGTTGCTGTGAACAAGAAGGAAGCGGAGCATTCACCCACACTCCTATCGCCGGAGTACGAGTCCATATGCATTGACCCCGACTCGGCCCAGACCATACGTTTTCAGACCAACAAAGGCAAAGATGACCCACAAACTGAAGCCATCTATGCCCAAGTGACCAAACGTGCTAAAAAGAGTGAGATTAAGGTTTCTATGAGACCGGAGATTCCTGTCCTTCACATAGCTTCAAATAATCCCCTTAATGCTGATAGCCATGAAAGTAACACTTCAGCTCCTCACTGCCAGTCTGCTGATTTTGTTTTTTCAGAAATCATGCCAAAAAATGGCCTCCTGCACAACCAAACGGTTTCAAGTCCCAACAAAGAGGAGGAAAACACAGAAGCACCAGCTCTACCTGCCAGAGGAGTGGACCAGGACAGGCAGTTTGCAGAGGATTCTGACACTGTGATCATGCGTATGAATGAGCTGCTCCTCACCAGCGATAGTCTGATAGGAAACGGTGGGATAGTGAAAAACGACACCAGCCCTCGGGGAGATGAAAAGACTTGTGCTACACAAGACACTGAGACAGACACGGATAAAAAAGGCAATGTGGGTTTTCAAAATGACGACACGCATTTACCCCATGACAGTAATCACTATTATATCAACTCCAATGCTGGCACTCCTTCTACTCCAGACGCGGACTGCTCCCTCATGACCCCCACTGACTCTGTCCTGTCACCGATGACATCCAGCTCAGCAGGCGGCCTCACACCCAGCGACTCGTGGTCCGGAGGTGGAGGGGGTACTTGGAGACCCCTGGGATCGGAAACACTACACAGAGACTCAGCCTATTTCTCTGACAGCGACTGGGAAGGGGACGGGAACAGAAGGAGCAGCAGTGAGGGGCTCATCTCCAGACCCTGCAATGGGAGAGGAGAACGGGGAGCGCTGAGCGGGATAGAGGAACGGAGTGAGGAGGAGAGGGAAGCCTTAGAAAAGAGCCCGCTAAAGAAGAGTATAGACAAATCTGAATTTAGAGATGATGGCAGAGGGCTGGCAATGACACAAAGAGATGATTCTGGGATTTTCCACAATAGCAAAACGATTCTGGGTGAAGACCCCGAGACTAAAGACTGTGTTGTGTTGTTTACTAAATTAGAGGACAAGTCACTGATAGAGCTCCAGCACGGTACTGGCTATCTCAATGATAACCATTACACAGATGGTGTCATTTGTCAGATGGCAGAATGCAAAAGCCAGGATTCAGCAGAAAACTGTCTACATTCAAAGAGCAACTTAGAGACAGATCTTTTAATTACTTCTGTATCTGCCAGTGACTCAGAGGATAATGTTTTATTGGACAAAGAGTACACAAAGCATACAGTCAATAATATTTCTGTATGTACAAATGACGCTGTAGTGTCCATAGTAGAGTCAAAATTGGAGGATGTTCAAGATGCCACTGTTGAAAGCTTTGACAATAATAAACTATGTAGTGCGAAATCTCCTTCCTGGTCAGTGGATAATAAGAGTGCAGAGCTTGAGCAAATCAATGAAGATCAGTTGAGTCCTGATGATGATGATGATGATGATGATGTTGATGAGAAACTACTCAATAACAGCAATAGTCACAATATGGCAGCAACATCTCCCTTCAAAAGAGCAGAACTGTGGAGGGATGGCTCTGTAGATCAAGACTCCTGTGATGAAAATAACAAAGACATTAGCGGCTCTGGTCAAGAAGAAGAGGATGAATCGGGATGTCGCGTCGTCAAAGGGGAGTTTGATTGCCACCGCTTCTCACATAAAAACGTCCATTTATGTCCTGATGAAAATGACCAGTGGGCCTCTCCAGAGAAAAGAGGTCAGGACGCCGAGCTAACGTCAGAGCTTTTCTCTGAGTTTAATAATAATAATAATGGGTGGGAAGTGCGGGAGCGGGTAGTTGTTGGTGAGGAATTCTGGGAAAGTGAGGAAAATGATGAACTGGCAGGAAGAGAGCGTCACCCTGCTGCTTTTCAAAGATGCGAGGAGATGTGTAACAGTGAGACACTTAATAATATCTGCATTAAGCAAACGTGGGAGGACCAATCAAGTGAGCAGGCTGTAGACATACAACAGGAAGAGAATATGGAGGATCTTTCAGAAATGGGTAACCTAAAGAGAAATGATGAAGAAAGTTTAACCAGTGAAGTAGAGAATAATGAAATCCCAGAGCCTGTTGGTAATACACAGAGGGCGATATTAGTGTGCAGCAAAGTGGTCCAGGACAGTGAAGATCAGCTAGAATCTATGGATAACCAAAATTTCAACAACATACCACCAATGTCCAGCCACACAACTATATCTATACTAGTGACAGAACCGACTGATGATAACCACTCAGAGCTGGATAATGTTGAATCACTTTTTGATCCAGAGAGTGAAATAAGAGAGAGCCAACATGTGGACAGCCCAGTGAACATTTCAGCTTCTGAGGGTCTAGGCTACAGAGACATGTCTTTTGAGTTTCAACCTAGAGATGAAAAGATGGACGATGACTTGGACCAATCACAGGACAATTTTAGCTCAGTCGATTTTCCAAGTCCTCCGCCGAGCATCGACCTGGACGTGCAAGACGATAAACTGGAGAGTTTGAACGACTCTTTCCCCAGCCCTCCGCCATCTGTCATCGGGACAGAGGAATTTATTAGTCACATTAATCTGGATGAGTTTGTAGCCAGCGAAGCAACGACATATAATATTCCTCCATCTCACGCTGCAGATGTCACTGAGCCACACGCTACAACTCACACCAAAGGCACCTCTCCTGTGCATAATAAACTACCCCACGAGTCAACATCCAAACAAGAAAATGAAGATATGCAAAGTGACCAGCACCATAAAACATCACATGACACCCCGCAAGATGTTACCACTCTTCCCAAATTATTGATTTCCGAGTGGAAGGATCTAGATGAAGAGCCGTTGGAGGATTTTGAAAAACTGGAGAAGTTGTGCTGTATTTCTGGTGATGAAGAAGAAGACATTTTCTTGGGGAATCTAGAGCTTTTGGGAACTCTAAAGAAAAGTCCTGATCAGAAAGAAAGTAGTGCAGAAGATACCTGGGACTCTGAAGATGTTAGGACAGAGATAGGCTCTGAAGAAACATCTCAAGAGAAGAATAATGACACACAATCTTCAGAGATGGTTTCCTCAGACCAGAGCTCTTCCCCAAAGACAACAATGAATGGCCTCATGATGCAGGTGAGTTTATTTGTATTCAGTCTGCATTTAATATCTCCCAGCGTAACTGTTTCTGTGTTTGTTTTATTGTTGTAGGTTTGTGAAGAACAGCTCCAGTTTTCCCTCAGTGAGAACGTAAAGACCAATGTGCTTTGGGGAGAGACTATTACGGACACTGTTACTTTGCGTCCGTGGGGGGAGCAGATCACAGAGGTTCCCAAGAGCAATGGTGAAGTCTGTGAGCCACGAGAGGAAGCAGAAGAAAGGTAGGGTGGTTTTATATATTGCTGTACATTCATGTACAAGACTAGGTTATGATTGATTTATATTCAATGCTTTGTTGCAGCCAAGAAAATCAGGAAACATTACTATCAAGCACCGAAATTCAGGCAGAATCAGAGGAAACTCAAATTGAGCCGATCACTGTGATTGAGCAGCCCGAAAATACAGGAAACCAAGCAATTAAAGGTGAGGTTTATTTATTCTATTGTTTTATTTTGTTTGGACTTTGCAGTGAGTGTGATATAATATATATTTTTGTCTTCCTAGCAAAATTAGCCCGTTTGTCCCTGGCACTCCCTCCCCTTGCTATGACTCTACCTCTTACCCCGACCGGGAAGGGCTTCAGAGATGGGGCGATAGGCAGCCGGATCAGCCGCCGCAGAGGTCTGTCCCCGGGTAGTGATCAAGACGATGATGAGGATGATGAGCAAGAGGATGAGAGCAACCGAAGAGTTATTGTTGTCACAGAGACGGATACTGACAAGCGTGTGGGCCTGAGGAGTTCGCTGAAGTCACCCAAGGAGCCCATGGACAGAATGAGAGACAGAGGAAGAAATGTGTCCTTTTTTGATGATGTCACCATCTATATGTTTGATCAGGTAGTCGTTGTTTATTTTCTATTGTGCACATTCATCAAATTTAGCCTGACCTCTTTGTTTAATTTCAACAGGAAACTCCAACCAATGAATTGAGCATTACAACCCCCACAAGTCCAGCTTCTGTCACTGTCAAAAACTCTAAGTTGGACATTCATGGTAAGTTCATAATTACTGTCAATCAGTTAATTAACTTAACACTGTCACTAAATAGGAGCATTGTTCATTCAAAAATGAAGTCGCTATTTCCCCAATTTTTTTTGACTTACTCTTAATGTTGGAGAATATCTAAAATAGTCTCAGATGTAATACTTCAAAGGAGTGAATAGATAAGAAGCTATTTTTAACTGAATACTTTCTTTCCCTGTTCTATAATAAACATTGTGGGCTTATGCAAGAGTTATAGTTGTACATTTTAGTAACTGATTATTATTGTTTCGATTTTAAAGGGCCAAGAGCCAAAAACAAGGAGCCCAAGAGGAAAGAGGAGTACTCAATCAAACCCAGGTCGTCCATGGGAACAAATCCTGTGACATCGTCCCGCTTTACCGTGAGTCCTGCTGACGACCCCCACTCAGTCTGACGTCACATGTGGGAGCATTTTGAGCTGAACTCAAACAACCAGCCATTCACCCAGAGGCTATTTTTGTATTGAATAGGCAATTGAAAGAAAAAGACTCCCGTACTTAGAGCTGGACACAGTCCAGGTTTTACCAGCAACAGGGTTTTGTATGATAGGTCTGAGGAGCTTCTGTCTGCGCTATCTACAGAGTTTATTCTTTGGAAAAGGCAGCATATGCTCAGAGTCTGGAAGAACCTGGAGCTTTGTAAAATCTGAAATAGATTTGACAGCTATGCACTGGGAGTTCTGCTGTATACCAGCTTCTCTTCTCTTTTTCAGGCTTCATACATTATGTTGTTGTTTTTTTCCCCAAGGTGAAGGGTCTTTCAGTCATGAGTCCATGCAATTATCTGTATTCCAGTCAAATCTTTATTAATGTTTTTCATTGCAGTTAATGGTTCTTGTAGCAGTCTGAAACAACAATCACTCCTGTATCTATAAATACTCATTGTACAAATATCATTTTACAAGTGTATACAAACCATTTTAGAGCTGGTTACTTAAGCTATATTGTTAGACTGCACGACAAAGTTTCTTTATACTGTAAGGAGTTGTTTATCATGTATAATTATTTATTATGTTATTTATTTATTAAACCATGCAATATTTTTTATTTGTATTTATTTATTTTGATTAATTAATTTACTGCATATTACATTGATTAGTTTGGCACACCATGTTACAAGAATATATCTTCATAAAATCCTCATAAATAGAAATATTTTCTAAGACATCCTAATTGCAAAAAAATATTTTGTATAAGTTAACTTAATATTTTACTGAACTGTATGGAAATTTGTTTTAAGTATTAATTTTCCCATATATGTACATTTATAGCTGCCATTATTTAGCTTGTTTAAGGACTAAAAGTAGATTAGCATGAACTAAACCATTTCATAAGTAAATAGCCTTATTAGTTTGTGTGTTTGTTATTTTATCCTACTCTTTATCAACATTATCTTCATGCAGCCCATGTTAAACCAGCCCATATGTTTGTCTGTTTAAACGTTGGTTTAAAACCTGTATTGTTTATTGAATGATTTTAAAAGGAAGGTGTATGAACAAGGGAAATAAAACAAACAAAAAACAATGACAAATCAATGAACTGTTTTGTGTTTAAAAAAGAGAAGAAGAAGTCGTCAAGGCTGCTGCCTTTTCCTTTCAGCAAACCACATTTCCCACAATACATTGCGAGTAGTCATTACGTAGTTATTGTGCGACCATATTTTAACGTTAGCTAAACGCTAAATGGGGTTTTACTGCAGTAAACGTTGAGGAGCCTTTGAACCCTGTTAACCAATAATTAAAAGTGTGAAGGCAGTTTGTCGGGTGTATTTTAGTAGAGAAGCGGTTCAACTCCCGAGGTAAGTTTTAAATGTTTAAAATAGTTGGTTAACTGCTCTGTGCAATCAAAGTTTGCTAACATTAGCTTTAGCTCGTGCAAGTCCACTGAAGCAAAATACAAGAGCTACAAAGAGTTTAAAATCATCTTTTGTCTGAGCAAGTCGTTGTTTAATGCTTTGTGTGTTTGTTAACCGTGAACATTTTATGGCATCTTCTTGGTTGGTATATTATACATTATATATAGTCTACCAACAATGTGCTGTTACAAACGTGTTAGGAAGGAAAGCATTGTTAATTCTTTGAGAGGTCCATGGATCTTCTGAGTTTTAAATGTGCTTGTGCAGATGTCTCTAGCAGATGAGCTCCTGGCTGACCTGGAGGAGGCTGGTGATGAAGGAGAGGACGGGCTGTATCCAGAGGCAGATGAGGGAGATAGTGATGGAGAAGCCACACAGGGGACAGTGGGCGGACTGGAGGACATCCCAGAAGAAATGGAAGTGGACTACAGTAAAGCAGAGAGTGTTACGTCTATTGCTAAACTCCGCAACAGCAAGCAGGTCAGTCTGGTTATTATTAGATGATACTTCAACTTCTTCAATCTTACACCTAGCATTGCTTTTTTTTTCAGTTTGCCGAAATCATAGACAAAATATCAGGGTATATTGGAAAACAAAGGAAAAATTCCGACGGTGAGTATTTTTCATTGTGTTTTAAGGAAGTTCCTCCAGAACACCAGAATTATTCAAACTCACACATGCTCCTATTGTTGTTTTAGTCGCTGGTCCAGTGGAAGCTGATCCTGAATACAGACTGATTGTTGCAGCCAATAATCTCACCGTGGAGATTGACAATGAGCTAAGTACGTCTGCTTTTATATTTATTTTCCTCATTTACTCATAATGTATTCTTATCTTGACTGTTTGCTGTTTTCAGATATTATTCACAAGTTTACTCGAGACAAATACTCCAAAAGGTTTCCAGAGCTGGAGTCTCTCGTTCCAGATTCATTAGATTACATTCGTACTGTAAAGGTTGGTAATGTCACTTCTCATTTACACACTGGTCAAACTTATGGCTGCTTCTCAGTATGTGCTATTAACTGACATTTTATTTTCTGTGTAGGAACTGGGAAATAATTTGGAAAAGTGCAAGAACAACGAGACACTGCAGCAGATTCTCACTAATGCAACAATCATGGTCGTCAGTGTGACGGCCTCAACCACTCAGGGGTAAATACTGTGAATATACCTTTTATTATGTGGCTGGGTAAATTGCACAGTAATTGTGTCTTTTTGTTTTTAAGCTCACTACTTAGTGAAGAAGAATTAAAGCAGCTTGAGGAGGCTTGTGACATGGCCCTGGAGCTGAACCAATCAAAACACAGGATTTATGAATATGTGGAGTCCAGGATGTCATTTATTGCCCCAAACTTGTCGATCATTGTTGGGGCATCAACAGCTGCAAAAATTATGGGTAAAACAAATGAACGTGTCTAAGCTGTTTTTAAATAAACAATATTTTTTGTTAACTATTTACTTGTTGTCACATATTACAGGCATTGCAGGAGGACTCACAAACCTCTCCAAGATGCCTGCCTGCAACTTGATGCTGCTGGGAGCCCAAAGGAGAACACTGTCTGGCTTCAGCAGCACATCTCTGCTCCCACACACTGGCTTTATTTACCACTGTGATGTTGTTCAGACTCTGCCACCTGTCAGTATCTCTCATGGTATTGGGTTTCATCTCTGTCTTTACAAAACTAACTTTTGACTTTTTATCACTAGGACCTGAGGAGGAAGGCTGCACGTCTTGTTTCTGCAAAGTGTACACTGGCAGCTCGGGTCGACAGTTTCCATGAAAGTTGTGATGGCAAGGTCACTATGTTCTCTTCACAAGTTCTTATTCCTAAAATGTTTTGGGGATGTTCAATTAAAGGAACACAATATAATCTAAAGAATCACAGCCTCATTTAATTTAGAGGAATTCTTGATAAACAAAGAGATCCAATAAATAATTTCTGTTCATCCAGAGCATTCTGCTGCTAAAAGAACCTTAAACGTAACACTGCAGGAGCGGGATGCATTATCGAAAATAAAGCTAACAACACTTACATGGCCATGACAATAAAAAGACATATGCAGCGCATATAAATACTAAACACTATTGGAGATTAACTAGCACCACAAAAATGATACAAAGTTATGGTCCATACATTTACAATGTTTACACATGCGATGTCTGGCAGCTATTTGGATTTTAGAATAATACTTGTCCTCTAGATGTCGACAGAGAGATGGTTACATATTGTTGGTTTAATTTCAGATTTAAAAAATTACTTGAACGATGATATAAACTGTGTGGGTGGTCTCTGTTTATCCCATCTTCCTATTGTTAAGTGTTGATTTCTGTTTAACTTTTTTACAGGTTGGCTATGATTTAAAAGAAGAGATTGAGAGGAAGTTTGATAAATGGCAAGAACCTCCTCCGGTCAAGCAAGTGAAGCCTCTCCCAGCTCCACTAGATGGACTGAGGAAGAAAAGAGGAGGAAGGAGGTACACATCTTCTATTTAAAACATGTCAGCCGTGTAGAGCCTGCATAAGTGTTGTTTTATAACTGTCTCTTTGTAAAGGTATCGGAAAATGAAGGAGCGTCTTGGACTGACTGAGATCAGAAAACATGCTAACAGGATGACCTTTGCAGAGGTCAGATGTGTTTGTATTAAAATTCTTTGAGTGTTAGTGTTGTTTTAACACAGGGAAAGTACTGTTGTTAAGTGTAGTATTTAAGTGAACAATACAGACTCTGCCGACTCCAACTAACAATAATCCACATACCTGGACCTGGACCTGAATTTTCATGAATAAATAATGTTTTCATAATGTGCTCCTAGATTGAAGATGATGCCTACCAGGAGGATCTGGGCTTCAGTTTGGGTCAGTTGGGTAAGAGCGGCAGTGGACGTGTGCGACAGGCTCAAGTCAATGAGGCCACCAAGGCCAGGATCTCCAAATCACTCCAGGTAAATGAGCAAAATATCACATTATTACATCATTATTATTGTGAGTGTTGTCTGACTGAACTGTTTTACTTCAGAGAACATTACAGAAGCAGAGCATGACGTACGGAGGAAAGTCCACAGTCCGAGACCGTTCATCAGGAACCAGCTCCAGTGTGGCTTTCACTCCACTTCAGGTACTGCTCATTTATGAAAGCCCAGTAGATTGATACATGAGCTTTGTTTTAACAAACTAACATAATTTTCCTCTTCTGCAGGGACTGGAGATTGTGAACCCACAAGCTGCAGAGAAAAAAGTGGCGGAAGCCAACCAGAAATACTTCTCAAACATGGCAGAATTCCTCAAGGTTAAGAAAGACAGTAAGGTGTAGTCAGTATGAGTGTCATGACTGGACTTTAGCGCCACATTATAGTGTTGAGTTTAAGACCTTTTGCTTTTTTATTTTTAATTAGCGAAACATGTTTTAATAAACGTGTTGTGTTGTAATGTTGCACACATTAATCTGTTCAATTGTGTTTTTATTGGTTATACTCTTTGTTCTAATGTCTAAATAAAGAGGGTTGAGTGTCCTTATGCATATGTATATATTTAACCAAACACACTGAAATACAATTTCTTAAAAGTATTTATTGAAATTGTACAATCCTGTTATAACCCCATATTATGACATCTCCCATGCAGAACTGTGATGAGAAAACTGTCAATTTTTATAATTAAATTTCTGTTGTTGCCTTTTTGACAGTAAACAGTAAAACCCCCAAAAATATCATTTATAAAAGGCAAATCTCTCTGAACTTAACATGTTCCCATATTTATATTCTCAGATGCCTTCCCTCCCAAAAAGCCTGAAACCTAGCCTACCCAGGAGATAATCTTTATTTTTTGACATTAGTTAAAACCTCAGGACAGTTGTTTTTGAAGTGCTCAAAAGATATATCTGATCCAGTTCACTTGAACTATAAGTCTGGGTTATGTAAGACAAAAAATCTTATGAGTTAAATCAACCACCACACATGTAAACAGTTTCAGTGCACATTCACTGTTGACTTCAAATATCAGGTGGTAAATTGACCACAACAAGTTGGGATGGGTAACAAAGGGTCAGGATAATAATAAAATAACTGGTAAATCAAATATAAATGCATTTATACTTGTTCAGAGACCAGATAATTTAATCCACTGGGTACAGGTACATTCATCACTACGGTCAGTGTGGTTGATGGCATCAAGGCTTGTGAAAAATTGTGCAAATAAAACATCAATTTCTCAAACCCTAATAAGATTTATTTTACAAGTTTATTAATTTCTCACAAACATTAATGCGCCATAATAATGCATTTATTTGACAGGTTAACTTAAAAACATTTTCTGTAAAGAGAGGGAGTCAGAGACCAGTTCAATTGCATAGCAATTTAATCCATGTCCAATAAGGACTCTTTCCCTGTCACAGGGAGAGGCCCTGTGGTCACTCTCAATCAGCATTTAATTGACCAAGACAATATCAATAAAAGTTTAGATAACCGCTCACTATATCTAATAGTGACCATATTCAACAGGCATCATAGGGTCTTAAAAGAAGCCATTCCTACACTCCATGACTAAATGTCCACTGTACTTCCAAGTCTAAACCACCAAATTACAGTAAATACACGATGGGCAGTTTACTATTCAAATCCCCAGTTTGTTTGTGTCAGAGGTTTCCAGGCTCATGTTGGACAGGTGGTACAGGGAATCTTGTTGAGACGGAAAAAGAAAACAAAACATGAGAAACATGCATGGGGTAGGCTTTCCTAATGCCACATACTGAGTGTGCACACAGACAGGCACAAACGCAGAGCTCTACTGAAACCCCTTCAGCCCATGCAGCACACCGTGTTTGATCAGGCCCATAGGGCGTTTTAGTCAAAAGCAATCTGCTACATGAGGAGCCAGGGCCTTACGAGATGCGGCCTATACAGACACCAGTCTCCATCATAGGAGAGGATTTCTACTACACATCACAATCTCTATCCACAGTTTGGAGTTCAGTCTCGGAATGTCAACAGCAGCACGTTTTTGTCTTTGTCCTTTTCACCTCTGCGTCACTGTAGGTCTCGATCTTCAAGGTACCTGTACTCAAAGGTAAAGCCCTCCTTTTTCCGCTGGCCCCATTTTTCATAGTCAAAGTAAATATAAGTGCCCTGGAGGAATGAGAAACCATTAACACAAAGCCACAAAGTTAAAACAAGCTTCAGTAAATGAAGGTGAAATCACCTGTTCAAACTCATCAGTGATAGTCTTGGGCTCCTCATGCCTCTGGAACCACATCATGTACTTGGTGTGAAACCTCCACGACTGTTTCTTCAGAGCCTTGGCAGACAGATACTGAGCCTTTGTGCCCTGAGACATCAAAGAAGAAAGGATTACACACTACAGTCCCGCCAGAAGAACAAAAGGAACCCTGTGAATGGTGTTACCTCCAGGTAGTAGAAGATGAAAAACAGTGTTTCTGTGGACAGTCTCTGGTAAAACTCAATGGAGTCAGAGTGATGTGGTGGGACCTGATGATGAAAGGGCAATGTCGGACATGGGTTTCTCATCAGATATTGCCTGTGGGACACAGTAAAGGTCAACAATAAGTACTATGTAATGTGTGTATCCCATTTGTCAAAGAAGACGAGCTTTCACCTGATCCTCTCAGAGTCAGAAGGATGTGGCATGTGCGTCCACGCTGCCTCCTGCATGGCCTGCTGGTACAGCTGGTCTTTGGGCAGTGGCGTAGGGCCGAGCGGACATACCCCGAGCGATGGGGGGATGCTTACTTCAGAAACGGACGGCTGTGGGGCAGCGGGAGTGCCGGGCGGTGCAGACGAACCAGAGAAAATATCTGCAGAATAAATATGAGTGTAAGTATGAATTTAATCTGACACTTTTCTTTATCAACACAATGTCCGCAATGTTTATACTGACCTCGGTCTGTTAGGTGCAGACTGCTGATCTCTCCATCCAGACCTGACCCCAGAGCTGCCCTCTCAGCCATTGCCTTGAGAGAACTTAGAGGCTCAGGAGCCTGTGGCACAAACAAAATATTTGTGCTTTTAGAAATTTGTACTTTGATATGTACATTTATTGTACTTATAAAACAGTAAAGACATGATGTTGATCTAAGATGTTATGACAATATTTATAAATATTGAATGATAATACGTATATTACAGTAATTAGTAATTGCTTTATTGACACAAGTGAGAACCTATCCTTTCACCTTGAGGCCCTCAGAGGCTTGGGAGTACGAGTGGGGCCCATTGAGGAGACTCCCTCCACCAGGCGTGCTGTCTGAAAACGATGGGGACGGAGAGCTCGGAGGCAGAGTGATGGAGCTTATTAAACTGGGCCCATTGTCCATCCTGTGTTTGAAGAGTAGAACAATACATTTAAATATGAGGTTAAGTGTTGATACTTTAGAAATATGAATGTATGAGTAAGATGATGGCCTACGGCTGACTGGTCGAAGAGCTGAGTGATGAAGGTTGGCTGCTTTGAGACTGGCTTGATGTGCTTAGAGCTGACTCTGTAGAGTTCTCTGCAACAACAGAGCTGTAACCTGTGTGAGTGAGCAAAGTCAAACACTGCTAGGACCTTTACATAAAGACAGATCGAGAAGGATGATCTCCCAATCGGATCCAGATATATTAAGGGGGAATTTTAAACAGTTTTGTGACACTATTACATGTTCCATTGATCTGCTGATCTATAACTCCATGCGGTGACTTTGAAGATTAGCAATTGTGACTTTTTTTAAATTGGAGATCATCCAGCTTTAATAATAAAACCATCACTTACTTGTGCTACCGTTTTGTTTGAGTCCACTTGGTGGTCTGGCAGGTGCAGAATTGACTCCAACTCCAACCACACCAACGCTGCCCCCGTTACCTCCCATCATGCCCACCACACCAGGGGTCGAACTGACAGAACTGGGCGGGACCTGAGAAGAACCTGTGGCCACACTCTGTCCAGAGACCAACCCTAATATACTGCTGCTCAGAGAGCTGTGGGCTGGACTGGAGCCTAACAGACTGAGGGCTGTGCCCGTCCCATTAGTGGTTACTCCGCTGGAGCCTGTGGTGGGAATGGTGTTGCTGTCCACTGAAATGCTAGACGATGTGATGTTGTTCAAACCTAAGCCTCCAGAAGCTGCTGCCTGCGCATAAGGGGCGGGTGTAGAGCCCGAGATGAGCCCAGCCATTGAGTTTAAAGAAACCAAACCCGGTATCTGGCTGGTGGTGCTGGTCCCTGTCAGGCTACTCTTACCCAGGCCCAGTCCCAGCCCAAGTCCCAGGCTGGTGGCTGGAGACGACGGGGGTTGGGGTTGAGAGCTCGGGGCGGATGAGATGGGCGTACTGGGCGTGGGCAGAGACGGAGCAGTGGATGCTGGAAGGAGGGGGTTGGTGGGGGGGCTTGGGGTGCTGTGTGTTGTGACAGAGGGTTTTGACTGAGGCGTCTGCTGTTGCTGTGCCTGGTTTGTTGCTTGTGACTGCTGTGGTGTTAGTGGATGCTGATGTTGTTGCACCGCGCTGCTGAAGCTTCCTATTAGACTGCTGCTCGTAGGAACCGAAGGAATGCCCCCAACAACACTCGCCATGGAAACAAGAGAGGAGGAGGACGACGAGCCAGAGGTGGTGGAGGAAGAGAAGGAAGAAAGCAGGGATGGGGTGCCATTTTTCACTGGTGACTGAAAATAACATCACAAAGAGTAAGTTAAAATTAAACAAAGCATAAGGGTCAATGTTTACTGTTAACTAAAGAGTTCCATAAATGCAGAAGCAAATACAACTAAATACAAATCTCCAGCCGTGGTCCCACAGAGGAGCAAGCATGAGTCACCAAAACTCTCCAGGACCAAGGCTGAAGAGTGTGCACTAAACTGTTCATCTACGGACACAGCACAGATGAGAGCCTCTCACCTGACTAACTTCAAAGTCTGTCGAACGTCCCCTTTTCTTATCGTCCTCTGAGTTCTCCTATAGGAGGAGATACCTTAGTATGACAATCCACTTACAAATGTTGATTCAGCAAACTAGCCGTTGGATAAAAACACAATGGGACTTGCAATGGGGTTAACTAAGTGCACAACAAAATATACTTGAGTGAATATGTCATCCATTTAAAACCAAAATTGTATAATTCCAAATGACAAACTTACAGCAGTGCAAGTGGCCGGGGAGGGAGGAATAGGTGATGAAGAGGTTGTGGAAGTGGGAGTGCTGCTGGAGTGAAGATACATCTCATCTTCTATGTTACCCTGACCTGACGGAGAGGTCGCTACCAACGCTGCAGCTACAAGAGAAAGGCATCTGTTAGTTCATACAATGACGTAATAGCACCTGGGACAAAAATACTCACGGATGTCTTCTAGATCTAAGTCGTCATACAGGAATTCATTCTCTTCAAAGTCCGGATCTTGAGAGGAGTCTATGTAGTACTCCACATCATCCTTGATCTTTTGGATAGCATCTACTGGCACAGAGTCATTGTCAAGCATTCGTAAAATGGTCTCCAACATACGGATGTGAAATCGATGCCTCTCGATCAACCGCTTGAGCTCCTCAATGCGATCCTGTTTCTGTGTGATGTTAGAAGACCAATCAAGAGCCATAATACTTATGAGCTGAATGTTTTATATATACATTTATATATATTTTTTCTTTACGTCTTTATCGCCTTTCTTTTTTCTTGTTTGGACCGAGAGAGATTCCACCTCACTTTCAAACTGATCCACCTGCATATTTAACGTGTCTATTGTATTCTGGAGAAATAAAACAAAAACCTGGTTAGATTTGAAAATTAACCCAGTCGACCAAATTTGTTTAGCAAACAAAGGTTCATCTAAATATCTACATCAGGTGTATAATGATAGTGTAATAGAGGAGCTATTACTGTTAACCACTGTCCCGTCTCTTCTTTTTCCCTCTGAGCTGGATCCACTTTCTGAGCGAGCCCTAAGCCTTCCTTCGAGTAAGCTTTTGTTTTTGTCTCTCGCTCCACTACTTTGAACCGCTCCATTTGCTGAGAACACAACAATAGTTTTACATGGTCATATATGACATAAACAAATGAACATGTACAAATAAAGACATGTCTTACCGTTTCGATTAGTTTGCGGTTCTCCACTAGCTGCCTTTTGTCTTTTATCTCGTTTGAGGCTACCCATGTTTTTATCTGATCTCTTAATCGCTAAAATGCACAGATGACAATGTATTTAATTAACTTATTTATATGACTGTATGATTACTACTAATATTACACTTTCATTGTTTTACCTGTAATTTTTTAATCTCTTTTTTGAGGTCTGCCTCGTACTTTTCCTTTTGGTTTGCATTTGCTGCATTATGAAGCTGAATGCACAGGAACAATTACACATTAAACATTTCAATTTGAATTATTTTTATGAAACATTAATGAAAGCAGAATTTACCTTTTGCCAAATGTCCTCAAACTGCTCTACACCTTCTGCTACTTTTTTCAAACATCTATCAATTTCCCCTGAATAATGAATGAATAATAATTAATGAATAATAATGAATTAATAGAAAACACCATTCATGTGCATAATCATTTATCACCTGCAGTAGTTTACACTAAACTGAACATATGTTTCTGAATACATCACAAGATAAGTGCATTAAAAGATGCCAATGAAAATAGTGGGTCCACTGCCACTCTTTACCTTGAAGTTTTCTCTTGTCAGCCATGGCTCTGACTACGACAATGTCCACATTCCGTCTGTCACACTGTTAGATGCGTGAGGTAACACACTGTCTATCATAGATCAGACACAAACAATGCACATCCTTTAATAAAGCACTTTGTGTTTTCACTCACTGAGGGGACCACTAGCTGCAGTTAACGTTAGCTGTGCAGAGAACAACATCCTCACAGAAAAATAACACATTTTCAAGCCACAGCCTGTCTATTATTATTGGTCCATACATCGGGCATTTAAGCCTAATGACCACCAAAAAACTGAATGTGTATCGCCTGTATTTAGCGAGCTAAGCAAATAGCAATAGAAGGCTAACGTTAATGCTAGTCAGTTCCTGAGCTCGTCCACTTTGCTCGATTGCAAACCCGCTTCAGCTCAGCATCAGTAAGCTGTGGTCATGGATGGACCGCATTTTTATACATCGTTATTACTGAAGCCTATAACAGGTTTTGTGTTGTGGTATAGAGTTGGGGAACTTACAAATGATCTCAGACGGTTCAAAACGAAAGCTTACTGGCTAATTTAGCTAAATGCCTGTCTAGCATAAAATGCTAGCTAGCAGCTTAGCTAGCCAAATTTAGGAAAAAGGGAAAATGGGTTACGCGAGAGTCTATATTCATACATGTTTACGACATTTACCTAACGTAGGGGCTTTCGTTTGTCTTTTTGCAATTACAGCCAAAACTAATTCCAGAAAGTCTTCTTCACTTCCAAATTGTGTTTTCTTTTCGACAAGCTCGCTCTATAATGTAGCTGAAGATGGACGGTAACTAAAATCCCACCTTCTCCTTCAGATCCGCCCCAAAGCAGAACTGGGCCTCCTGATTGGACACTGCTCACGCCTATCATTCACGGACATCCGCTAAACCTCTCATCCAGAGCACAAAATACAGCAGCGTTTGACTGGTGGCTATTATTCACATACACGTGATTAAATCTACTGCGTTTCATTAAATAAAACTCGTTGTATAATACAATAAACCCGTAACACGAGGATTTTGAGCAGAAAAGGTCTTGTTATGCTGGAGAGGCAAGGAAAATAAATATCTTATGGCAGCTACAGTTCTTTTATAAAAGATACAACATACAGCCTTTGATTAGACCTGTTTATTTTAAATCAGACCTTTATGTGGTAAAAAATGTAAACAACAAATAATCTCAGCAGTACACTACATGTGAGGTATCTTGATAGCTATATTTTGTCTTGTCCAGGGTCGTTGAAGGGAGTCAATTGAGTCAAGGGGGGGGACTTGGTATTTCTCCATACTGTGTCTCAGCCAACACCGACAAGTCTGCTTCAGTCTAGTAAACAGAATATTTAATCCACATAATTAGTCAACAATATTATTATTACATTATGATCTCATGGAGAAATCAAGTGGACAGTATCACCCCCTACCTGTTGGTCTTTATCTTTTTCTTGTTTAGGGACCCGGTGTCTCCTCTTCTTTTGTCCAGATGCATTTTGGGACACTGCACACGAGGAAGAACCAGACACTCCATTCAGCCTGTCTTCCTCCAAAGCGCCAACATTAGGATCAAGACTTACTCCAGACTCATCCTTAAAAGATTGTTGGTATTGCATGAGTTACATTAGATATTACAATGTTTAAACTTAACTCTTACCTCAAGTAGTATTGTGAGTTGAGCAGTTCTATAATCATCTCCATGAGCGTCTAGAGTCTTCATGAGGAAACTACAACAGGACACATATAATGTAAACAGGAAAGGTGACGCGTGTTTTATTAATATATATTTTATAAAGTTTACCGTCTCTCTTTCTTTAATCTGCGTGTTATTCCTTGTACTTGATGAAGACGTCCAAGTATCTTCTGATTTACCTGCAAACAACATGAACAAGCATTATAGAAGTGAAAAGAGATGTAATTACATAAACATCACAACATCCTAAAATGATTTACAACACATATCTGTGGCGAAGAGAGTACATATTATTACCACATTGTCTTACACGCACCTGCTCAATCTCTTTACATCTTCTGCTCAGAGCAAGGTACTTTCTTTTATCTAGAGCTCTCCTCTCTTCATCTTCTTGTGCAGTGTTCTCAATCAGCTCTTTGTCCCCGGAGTCTAGTTCAACCTAAAGAATATGTTTTTATCACATTACATTTACGCAGATGCAAAATTAAATGAACAAAAATAATGCAAACTAAATATTATTGTATAGTAAAATGTTTGTCATATGGAATGTTTAAAATTAAGCAAACGTGAGTTATCTTTGGAATAAAGTAGGGTTTGTGGTGAGGGGCAGAATAATTCTGAGCATACAATGAAAAAACAATCAGCATTTCTGTAAGGACTTGTCCAGCAAAACTTAAAATTCATGAAAAATGCTAACTATACTATATCAGAACAACAAAAACATACGTCCCTAACCATGCTCTGACATTACCTACATGTGGCAGAGTGGTTGTCATTTGTCAAAACTATCTTAATTTGCCATATTTTGTGGCTATTGTTAATTTCGCCACTGAAAATTGGTAGGTTTACGTACCTCTCCAGGTCCCAGCTCAACACCGCCTGGCTCCAACTCTGCCTCGAGTATGTGTCCGCCAAACAGAGGAGGTAAGGCCAAGCCAGAGAAATCCTCCATTGTCAAATTATGCGGAGCTGTATAGAGATCCTCACTGGGTTTCTGTGGATGGGTGAATTGTCGTTAAATAAATAACATTCCGCTGTGTTGTTCTTCACACTCAAGCAGAACTAACACGCAAATAGCAGAAACTTACTAGTTGGTTCGGTTAAGCCAGTTCTCAGACTCATTTCCAAACAAACATTTATCTAAACGTTATTGTCTCCTCAACCAAAGAAACCAAGAAAACGTATTAAATTGTTAGTTACAACCAGGTTACAACAACTACAGCTGCTTTTTCCTTCACCAAACTGGCGCAGTAAATATACGTAATTTCCTCCTTACTACATTTCCCATGAGCACACGCGTTGTTAAACTACAACAGACAACATGGCGGGTATGTAAAATCGTCTCGTATTTTATGTCGTTTTAAATGCGATAATATGACTCCCGGAAAGTATACGTACTTGGTCAACACAGGTTAAACAAACTTCTACAGGTATTTCGTTATCAAGACAAGAAGAAATGACTAATTTAAACGTGACCTTGGGTGCATTGCTAACGTTAGCTTGAGTCAAGAAGCTGTGCTGGACTTTGATTTAAAATGATCTTTCTGTATGTTTTTGTTACAGGCTTTCTCGGTTTCCTTAAAAATGCTTGGAATAAAGAGCCTGTGATCCTGGTATCCTGTGGTATAGGTCTGCTAGGTAAGCAAAACAGTCAAACCTCCAGGTGTTCAGGAAGAGGTCTACATTGTACACTGTTATCCTCGTGTGTTGTGTTGTTGTTTCGTATGTTATTTAATTTTTGCATCTAATATGAAAACATGTAATGATGCTGTTTTTTAAATGATTATTTTCTAGGTATTGCTCTTCCATTCATCAGCCCAATGACAAAATATTCAGGAATGATCAATTCAGCTATCCCAGTAAATTACCCAGGTAATTGCATTTATTTTTTAGATGAGCTTTTACTAATTGTTTCATCATAAATCAAGATACTTAATATGTTTGTCTTGCAGTCCCAGTACGAGATGATGGAAACATGCCTGACGTACCTGTCCATCCAAGTGAACCAAAAGGAACCAACTTAGACTGGCTAAAAAACCTATAACTCTTTATGACATACCTGACATTTGGGCTTTTTTCGTCTGTCTGTTGCATGTTTCAAAATAAAGAAAACAATGTATTTATTACATGGGGATATATATTTTTAAAATCAAGCTGCTTGCCCAGTTTATCATCTACACAGCTAAATAATATGGTCAATACATTTATTTCTGTAGCCGCAAAGAGAACCACATTTCTTCATGTTTTATTTAAGGAAATATTCACCGTTTTAAACATCAAGTTGATTTTGTTCTCTTAGATTTGTATTTATTCTTCATTCAGTTCAAATCAGAATTCTATTATTACATTTCTATTTGAGAATCTCATCGCCGGGGCCAAAACAACCATTCACTTCCAATTTTCTTTCTTCATCACTTTCAAAATACATTTTATAAATCAATATTTTCTTTCTTCAAAACCTCTTCCAGTCTGAAAGGTCAAGTCTCGATGTCTCACTTTTGGGCACGAAAGGGAATCAAGAAGACATTAAGTTCGTAGACCCTCCACAACAGCTACTTTCTAAAACCTTTCTTCA
Organism: Philypnodon macrostomus; assembly: GCA_036025475.1. NCBI lineage: Eukaryota > Metazoa > Chordata > Actinopteri > Gobiiformes > Eleotridae > Philypnodon > Philypnodon macrostomus. Next base: position 8,363 of record JAVQKC010147857.1, on the reverse strand, counting down.
GTGACAATACCTTCCAAGTGTTCGACTGTTACAATTCAGTGACACATTGTTCTTGTGGCTGCATTGAGTGAGGTAAAGACAGCAAATAGTTTAAATTTTAAAAAGTAAAATTAACAAAGAACTCAACAGAATGTAAGAGATATATACTCTACACATCACTTAAACCATACCTTTTGTCATTACTTCTGCGAAAACTACAATACTCATTAAATATATACCACTATGTAAATTTTAACATTTGCCTAATTAACAAGAACATTAAACAACCAGGATCCTTTGCATTAAATTACTGTGATATCATTTTCAAAGTAGGAGCCTGTCCTCTTCTGGTAAATCATTATTCCTAATATTAGGAGCCAGCCCTATTTTACCTAAAGAAACCAATATTGATATTGGCACAAACAATGAGCAAAAAATATTAATGTCTTAAGTTCACTCATTAATGTCTAAGTTCTACTCTACAGGTCTATAGCTTTTAAATACACAGGCTCCTTTATAGCTAATTTCCAAATAATACTCTCAATTAATTTGCTTTCAAACAGACATTCATGCTAGATATTTACAGAGAAGGCTTTATAGGTCATATTATGGTTTTCTGTTCATTCTGAGTGTAAAATACAATTGGAACAAATTAATTAAAAAAAGACGGTGCAAGTTCAACACTGTTTTCAGTAAGTTTGCAGCTTCCAGGATTTGAGTGTTCAGACAGTCAACCGGATGGATGTGAGGATTAACCCCCTTACTCAATGATGGGGGCCGAGCGATCATTGGTGACAGTTTTTCTGAGTCGGATGTGGGAAAACGGATTTGGCCTGAGGAGCAAAGAATTTTATATGATCAATATACTTTTTATTGTCATGTATTAGGTTTTTAACTTGTGATGCTGTGGCTGCCATAACAATGTAATACCTGGTTGGTGATGGTGGTGGGGAGGCCAGTGCTGCAGCGATCTAGTGCACAGAATGATCAAGTTAAGTAACACAAAGATAACCATATTTAGACATTAAACCATAGTTTCCTGACCCTGTTGCTTTCGGCCATACTGTAAGGCCGAGGACGGAAAGTGCTGACCCTCGGAGGTGGAAAGGAGCGCTCCTCCTCTGACTCGGGGGTAAGAGCAGGGAGCCCAGATGAACCAAGCTTTTCCAGTTGTCCGGTACTGGTGCTGTTGACTTTAGATAACAACAGAGAGCTGCAAGAGAAGTCACAGATAAGAAGTAAAAACATTGTATGTGGAATAAATAGTTTTCATGTGCTGTGATTGAGCAGTGTTATATCCTGTATTCAATACCATTGTATTTTGACCTTTCAATTCCACACATTTTTACCTACCCTTCAACGTGGTCGATCTTGCTGTGGTGTGGTTGTGTGTAGGAAAAAGGGAACCAGCCTTTTCTGTAACATAACATTAAGAGGGATAAACAACTTGTGTTTCAGGCAAGTCTCAATAAATGTATTATCTATCCAAAAATACAACTGTACCGCCCAGTACGGTCATTTTGACCATAGTGCCATCCGTCTCTGGGCTCAGAAATGAGAAGGGTCACATTGTCACCAGGAAGAAAGTGCAGTAAACACGCTCCTCCACTGACACCAGCCTGCGATGTTTCTGGAGTATGAGCAAACATGGCTTCAACACTTGTAGGTCCCGACAGAGGCAGAATCCGGGGGAGAGTGGAGCCTGTAGGAAGCAGTAAGATGAAAATAAGGTAAATTAGTAAAAAACATAATTTGAAGAATAGTGCTTTACCCTGAAAGCCACTGTGTCTCATGTCGGCCCCAGGTCGTCTTGGCAGAGGGAGTGTGGCTGTAGCAGAAATCTCAACAGCCTTCAGGAGCCAGGGATTATGTGACGGTGAAAGGGTTTTGCTTCCCCCGGGACCTACTTGTTGGTGCAGTGGTTGCACTGGTGTCATAGCTCTAGACAGAGGGGCACTGTGGGGCAGCGGGGGGCTGTGGGGTGCACTGTGTGAAATGGAGAGAGTCATGCCCTGGGACGAGCTGTTGGCTGGAGCCACCTGGCTGAGGGACATGACTGTGGAGGGGATGAGACTTGGAGACAGGTTGGTTGTGTTGGTGGAGAGAATAGAGCTCTGCTGTCCTGAGCCACTGGAAGTGCTAGGAATGGATGCAGCTGGACTGGCACTGCCACTGGCCCCACTATCGCTGAGAGGGCAGGTGGATGTACTGAGGGGTGTGCTGCAATGATGAGGAGATGCTCCTGCCGATGAGCCCCCAGCCGCTCCTCCAGAATCAGACGAGGAGTGGAGAGTTTGAGGAGATTCCTGGGACGGAGAGGGGTCACTCTGTGAGAATGAAGGCAGAGAGCGCTGTTGCTGAGCTCGACTGGAGTCACCATTCTGCAGCGGCGGGACCTCTTGAACAGACAGCCTCTGAAAAGACGATGGCAACACTATATTGATTATCCATTAAAATGTTGCTTGTGCTGCCTTTTTCTTGATCATTTATTTTATTTTGAATGTTTATAAAGACATTGAATATAATCTGACCTGTTCTGGTTGACCAGTGCCAAGCTTGTTGTGTCCAACCCCAGCGGCCCCTGAGCTCTGGGGGGCAGTGTAGCGCAGGAGGTTCAATGCCCGATCTGGGAGTTTGGTCGGCTGAGAACAAGACTGTTGCCAGGAAGACAGCTTCTGAGACAAGAGATCCTTCACCTGTTCATTAGTTTATAACAATAAAAGTATTAGCAGATATAATAGTTTGGAATTACATCCCAAATGTAAAATGAAAATGGCTGACCTTAGAGTGGTAATTGATGAGCAATTTAGTAACACAACATTGTCTGTCCACAAGAAAACAATATCTTCGTCTCTCCTCTGTGAGCGCTGACCTGTAACCCGTGGCAACGAGAGAGTCCAGCTCACCTTGGCGACGACTCATCAGCTCCACGAACTAAAGGTAAAAGTCAAACATTAGGCTACAGCAGAAACCCATAGAGACTAACTCCTGCTGCGCAACACAATGAGTGACCTTTAATACATGAGATGAACACAAATAACATAAGTGACTTCATTTCCTGCCATTAACTAATAGAAAACACACTGGTGGTCATTAATATAGTGACCTGCCACGTCTCGTATCAACAAACCCATGTGCTGAAATCCACTCAGCCTCTTACAGGGTTCATCTGTGAATGAAGCTTTTGTGTCTGAAAACTAATCTGCTCTGGTTTTTGCAGCTGTTCTTAATCTGTTGTAAAGCTCCCTGCAATCATATATATGTATTGAATGTTTTATTACTAAGTAAAAGAGCCACATGAGCCCATTATAGGTATTTACCTGCATCTCTCTGTCTCCGTATTTGTTTGGGTGTCGACTGGCCTGGCTTTTTCTGCGGAGCTTCTTGAGCTGAGACTGGCAGCGCTCGATGGACTCAGATTTAGATCTGCGCTCGCCCTGATACTTTTTTAATGTGGCCTGAGCAAAGCAAGGGTTAATCAGACAAACAGGTCGATGTGTTTTACTGTGATATTCTCATAAGAGCATTTTAAACTTACTGTGAGGTATTTAATGTCAAGTTCCAGCTTTTGTTCCAGTTGAGTCAGCAGCTCAGAATGAAAGAGCTTTAACTGTTCAGATATGGACACATACATGTACACATTATTACAGATTTCACAAATCTTGACTGAAAGGATATTGGATACGTTTTAAATGTTAAATATGAACTGCTCGTTCTTACCACGTCTTCGAGCTGAACTTGGATTTGTCGGTGGACTTCTGCCATTTGAAATAATGTGTCTCCTGTGAGAAGTCAATGTGTTTATATGTGAGTTTGTGCTAGCTTAATGTATTAGATGCACTATTATGTCTATATCTATGTTACAGCTGCTTCATTAAAACTGATCTAGAATCTTCTTTCGACACAGATCAGTTGCACATTGGCAGTGGTCAGCTGCCTCCCTTGGTCACACAGCACAGTAGTATGCGGCGGCTGGCATCTCGCCCTCCGACTCTCCTGCCTGCCTCCCCCGCTGTTTTCAGCATTACAATGAGATCATGTGGTGTTGTTAATCTCCCAACAATGACCCTACTCACTCCACTTCCCTCTGTTCACTTTCTCTTTACACATTTCTCCTCACTTATAAATACATGCGTCAGGCCCACAGACAAGTCAGCTTCCTCACAACCACCACAGTCAGTCTTTTAACCTCTGCTAGCTCGATCACCAACTCATTTTTAAGTCGTTCTAGGTAGCACTCACCCAACTCCTTTGAGCCTTGGCTGTCGCTCGCCAGCTCCCCAAGTTTTACCAGAGCGTCAAAGTAACCCTTGGCAGCCACTGTAACGCCTGCAAAACCAGAGCACAATTTTAACAAACAATTAGTGAGGGCAATGATGTTGTAATTCATTCAAGTATTTGGATTAAGAACAATTAGACCGTGGTTAAACCAGGCTTAACTAACCTGTCAAGGCTCTCTCGTAATGTTTACCCATGGCCACAAAGTTCTTTAAACTGGGGTTAAACTGGTCTAAAATCCCCTGTTGGCATGACAACAAAGAGTGACATACTGCACTATGTACGATGAGAGAAAGTGAATATTTTTACCTTATACACATTTTCGGTCATTTTATTGACTTCTTCTGTGCGGGACATTTTTGCTTCTGTTCAGTTTGTGTGAATGAGCTCAAATGAATGTTGAATTGGTAAGTCTAGGGCATATGTTTTACAGCTGACAGAAAACCTTCAAAACACAGAAAACAAAATGACTTATATACCCAACATACAGACATACACGCATAAACTGTGAGTATTGTAACATTCATAACCGTTTTTAACCAAATCCATGTGCGCACAGTGACTCTTTCTCTCAGCATTCACCAAAACCCGGACAAATAAGTCCAGTTTATTCCACTCATCTGCCAATGTGTACCATATCACTGCACAACCTTACAGCCATCCATATTTCAAGGAGGGGTTGAGCTCGGGGCCAGAGGATTTCCAGTCTGGATTTGACGCCCAAAGATTTGTTTGCCATGGTTTTCCCAGCGCAGACCTCAGACAGCGAGATTGGAGAGTAAAATGTTGACCCAGATTGTCTAATTGAATTTGACACAATGAAAAGATTCTTGCTCATTAAGGCCATGTCGGTATATGTATCGGAAATAGGAGATCTCAGATGTGGTCTCACGCAAAAACAATAGTAATGCGTATAGATATATTTTCAGTTGATGTTTGTCTCATGGTTGCAGGTGCCAGACCCAAACAGAACATGCATTCATTTGCGTTGGTTTAGATTCTAACATTATTACATGTGCATTCAAACCTGCCTCTATCCGTTAATAAGGAGAATAAAATAGCCTGCTTCAAGAGTGAGGTTCCAGATTACAATCTTTGTATTAAAAATAAGCCATTATCTGCATCTCTGTTTATGAACTAAAACAAAGAAATAGGACCAGCTTTTATGAGAGAACCCTAAATCATTAAGCCAACCTCACCAATAGCGCATGGCGGTTCTTTACACTTGGCTACCAGTAAAACTTTCGTTGACAAATATTTTAGCTTCTTTTAAAATAAAATACTTACCTTTAATGTCCTCATTGTAGGAATCGCTAAAGACTTCCTGTGCGTCTTTTCTGGGAGTTAACAGAGCCGTATACACCCCTGCTTTTCTTCCTAATACTTTCTCTCTCCGTTAGTTAGTTTGTTAGTGGGGGGGTTGTTCAACCCTCAATGCACTAAATCACACCCCCACCTCTTTTTCACATGGCCCTTCGCTCTCACACTTACTCCCAGGAATCCGGGTCAGATACTTCGTGCCATGTAGTACCTTTCCTCTTTACTGATCCGATTATCAACATGCCTGCGCGCAAAACTAACCAGAATCCACCCACTACACTCTAGCGCGCACTCTTTCCAAACTGTTGCTCCACTGTCCGCGGCTCTAAGTAGCAGCCCACAGTCAGCCTCCTGTCTCCTGGTTCCTCTCTCGCTCACTAGGCCAGAATAACAATGAGCAGAAGGGACCTCGTTTGAATAGCGGGAAGGGGGTGAATAAAGACTTGAACTTTTTACGCGATGCGCACACAGAGCCTGGCACAGGCTGGCCCACATAGGCAACATAGAGCCACCGGCCCATAGCACATTCCTGCTCCCCATTTTCTCAGAGGGAGCACACAGGAGGAGGAGGCCCAGGGGTGGACACAGGCCATTCACTAGAGCCGCAACAAACTGGGCAAATGATGAAAGGCTAATAGACGAAACAATGGCTCACGAGATTTATAGACGCGCTGAAAAACTACGGGAAGAGGGTAGCATTATAGCGTTTATTTTTAATTTACCGCCCCAACATAAATCAATTAAGCCTAGTGCGGGACGTATAGACTTAGACCGATAGTATAAAGCATTCAACTTGGCAAATAAAACAGCAATGCACTTTAGTGTTGAGCATAAAAAATAGCCCAAAAAATGTCAAAATTTAAATGATGTGCCGTTTGTGATCTCAGGTGTCAGACGGGTGCAGTAATAAGTTATGTCCACACGATGGCGCTGCTGTACCAGTACATAGCGCAGTTATTTGAGGTTTTTATGTTCACAGACAAAAAGATGTAGCCTATTTATTTATGCTATTCATTTATTTAGACCTATTTATGTAAAACTGTATTACACTATATTTATATATTTCACTTGTTTTTGTGGATGCTAATGTAGGCTGAAGATGAACCATAACGCTTACTTGAACATAAAAACACATAATATTAGTGTGATGTGGTTTGACCTGTTCATATTATAGACATCAACAAACCTCACGCCAATTGTGCTAAATGTCAAATTCTAAATGATTGTGTGCAGGGATTGTATGATATATCCCAAAGAACCTTTTATGTTGTGTGGGTTTTCAGGATATCACCCAGACTAGACAAGCGTCTGTCTTGTGTCCCAGGACATTAGCCACAAATCTGCCTTAATTGCTTTCTCAGGTCTAGTTCACGCTCTAAGGAGATTGACAGTGAAGACATGGCCGTGCATAGTGACCTAAAAATGATAAACCTCATTTTTGTATCCACTCATCTTATATGTGTGTTATTTTAAAAAAAAACGGATCCATTTCTCACAGAGAGTTAGTTCAAGCAGAGTTAGTTTAAGCACGGAAGTCAATGTGTGAAAATCTAAACACACAGAGAGAGGTCAACCAAAATAAAAGGAGTATAAGTATAGTTATAATTATATATATATATATATATTTTGTAACCACAAGCAGCTTCCCAGTGTTTATATTGTTTTTGTCTTTGACCTTAAACACAACCATCTGGTACACAGCTATGGCACTTTGCCTGCCAGTTAAGCTGGACAACGAGGAATTAATGAAGCCAATTACTCCTGTGTATGGATCTAGGTGAGCTGTGTGACAGCAGGTCACTGTCTGGGTCCAAAATAGAAAACATAACCAAAAAAAGGAATTCACAAAAGTGTGCATGTATATTAAAAACACAAATCAATTAGAGGCAATTAGACATGCTTGGATTTTGAAAGGCCCATGCATGTACACCAGGATCCTGTAAATATTCAATAAAATAATACAAATAAATGGAGTCAGGTGAGAAGTCAATGTACAGACATCCCGTCATGAGAGGAGGCGTGGTCTTAGAAAATGGAAGGATGAGAGAAGGAGAGACAATCAGGAGGGATAGAAAGAGTCCAGTCCTCTGCAGCAAATCTGTTCTGATCTGATCAGAGGCTGGAGTAACTTCAGTGGAGCTACACTCTGAGGTAAGACTCTTTTTAACATGGACTGTCTATGATTATTTATGAAGGCCTTCTCAATTGGAATATTATTATAATAATATTATTATTACATTATCATAATAATTATGACATTCATTTATCTCAGACTGTCATCCTTATTCAAGCATGCAAATACATATCTACAATCTACCTGGTAGTAGTAATCGGAATACATTGTAAATACTTATGTTATTTGCATTAAGAAACTACAAATATGTATTCACCATAAAGTACAGGTCTTCCATTCAGCAACTGAGAAAGATGGGAAAATATGGAAAGACAAATACAAAATACGATATAAATAAATAATATATTAATAACTTCATATTGGTCTGATTATGTGAAATCTAGTTTTAATGTGTTTCTAATGTGTTTCTAATGTGTTTCTAAAGCTTTACTTACAACAAGTCTTTTTGACCCTGTCTATTCTCTCATTGTTCGATTTTAATTCAGGACTAATTACTGACTTAAACAACCGCCATCTTGACCATATGGTGCTGATGACTTAGGACCCTGGCCTCCTCCACTGTGTGTATGTGTGTGTGTGTGTGTGTGTATGTGTGTGTGTGTATGTGTGTATGTGTATGTGTGTGTGTGTATGTGTGTATGTGTGTGTGTGT
>JAVQKC010147854.1:0-52543 GCA_036025475.1 Philypnodon macrostomus | reverse complement strand
CAGTGTACCCAACATAAAATATTATTATGACCCCACCCTACAACAAACAGGAAGTCGGCCATTTTTTATTGAATTTGGGAGGTCAGGTATATTTGACAGCCTCTAACTTGCACATACTTCATACTACATCAAAAAAGTAAAATAGACTGATAGATTTGTCATGGTTTGGGGGTGAGGGCTCTTAATTAATCGGTAACAATAAGTAAAACCTTAGAAATCACACAATGTCTGATTAAGGTGCCTGTTGCTGCCATAGCAGTTGTGGCAGATGTATGGGGGCATTTCACCGATATACACCATGCTGTCAGGTACGACAGCCTAGTTCAGTGTGTTAGTGGTGATAGCTCTAGATATTCATGTTGGTTTCTTGCTCATATTACAGTGTAGTGGTCTACAGCGCCTGTTTTTTGTCCTTCCTGAGCATGCCCCATGCTAACAGGACCTAACAGGAGCGACTGGGTCAATATTCCCCTCAGCAGATTTCTCCCAGTGGCAGCAGCAGCCGGGCAAAATGCATGCTTCTGATAAGAATGTGAAGGAGCATCACCATTGAGACTTCCATTAACTCACACTGACAGAGGAATCACAGGGACATCAGGGGGGCCCACCACAGTCCCTCACATCACCCCCCGCCCCCTGTCCCTTTGCTGCAGCTGATGGTGGCAATGTGGTCACCTTCCCCGGTTGCTTGGCCTGGTTTTGCGGTTGTGACATGCTTGTCTGCTCCTGAAGGAATGGTTTTAATAAGGTGCAGTGGATCAAGGCCACAGTGGTGACAAGGCAGCCCCCGGTCCACACACACACTGCCCTGGGGCCACACAGAAAGGGCTTGCTCTGGTGTGGGACGCGTCCTGGATCATGTGGGACAGACAGGACACTGGTGTGGAAGCTCTTCAACCAGTCTTTTATGTGAGTGGAGAGGAGTGGGTGAGTCAGCATAGGCATTGTACTATTTTCAGATAATTAATTTCATCCCCTGAATCTTGGCCATCTGGGCAAAAAGTTATGTTCGACCACTGCCTTTGTGCATTGAACAGGCATCTTCAACATCAGTAAGAAGTAAACAAAAAAGGTCAAACAGAGGCATTTTATGACTAAATTATGTCATAATTACATTTTGCGGCGTCATTGTTGTTCATGCCACGAGTATTACACCTCTCACTTTGGCTGTCCTCTCCTCACTGTGACCTCTCTGATGGCACCAGTAGAAACATGCATTGACACACACAGACAGAGGAGAGGGAGCCAGGCACTAGTGTGAGAGCTGAGTGTAACCTACTGGTGCTGGAACAGGTGAAATAAAAGAAAAGGCAGCAGCGCCATTTAACAGTTGCTCAGAAAGTAGCTTGTTTGCATTTAGCTAAAGCTAGTGACTTTTTTGGGGGCAATGTTATAGAGTGCTTTATATTTTTGTGTAATCACTGCAAAATGTAATTTTGAAACTGATTTAAAATAAACTGTGATCTCTGACCATCACGCTTTAACGGCCTGAGGAACAATGCATACACAACAGTGAGATTTTCCTATGAGATGATTCACCATTTGTACATTAACACAGGTTTAGACAGTAGTATTTGTGCCTCATAGCCAATCAGTTTTCTTTGTACTCATTGTTTTTCCTGATTTGGACGAGCACAGACCCTTATCAAAGTAATTGCCTCTTTATCTTTTAGTTAATTGTCCTTTAGTACATTAGGCCGTTCGTGCTTTTAATTTGCTTTAACATTTCATTTAGCTTGTCTTGACGGAAATGCTTACCATATTCACAAAAGTCATATTCTTTTCTACTGTTTCGAGCTCCTTTTGTGCATTAAGCTACCTATTGTATCCAGCCTTTCAGCATTGATTCCAATTGTATGAGATCCTTTGTCCCAAAATGTCACGTTATTATTATTATGCACAAAGCATTTCTTTTTTTGTGCATATACCCTGTCATTTCCTTCCAGTATTCAGATATTGGCACAAAAAAGAGGCTTAAGTAGACCTGGTTTTAACCGCCTGATGTCTTTCACGATGCATGGTGGTGTGGTCCTCTTTCCGTCCCACTACGCTTGCGACTGTATAATGAATTATGGCCATGTTGAATTAGCATGTAGCTGTCGCTTCAGCTCCTGTGCCTGGCTTGTGACAGGACCACCGTGGCACAGGGAGGAGGGAGGAGGAGGGAGGAGGAGGGAGAAAGAGGGGTCTGCCGCCGTGATTTATTAACTGCTAAAGCCACAATGAAGTGTGCCCACTCCCAGCACCGACGCAAACAAATATAGGGCCAATGCCTGTCATGGAGGATTGGAGATGACACAGGACCACAAACTGACCGCAATGGGTTAATTGCGCTAAAGGCTATATGGGCATTGTTTTTTTAAAGATACAAGCATTATTCCTTCATAGTGGTCTGTACCAGTCAATGTCAGCAAAGACTGCAATAATGAGCACACAAATCTGGTTCCATTAGCCAAAGTTAGCTTTTATTAAAATAGGGTTTGTGGTCTTTGGTTAGCATACATTTTGGAAACAGTGTGTCATGCTATTTAATCGTATAAAGTAAAAGCTCAATGATCCGATTAGCATTTGTCGCCAAAAGCTCTTGTGTATAAACAGATGTGTCTCGAAATGGCATCGAACCTGTGTGTTAAAGTGTTAACTGTCAGTGCCTGGGTGGAGAACATTAGCTTGGGGTACAATTATTGCTCAACAGAACTAAATAAACTATACACAACACAATTAAATGAAGCAAGCAGTACAATTTTGTAGCTTGTAAATGCGCTCACACGTTTTTGTTATTTATTGCAGACATCTTATATTACCATTCTGTATTTATGTGTGTGTTGTTTTAAGTATTCGAGGAGTCTCTGGAAAAAAAAACATTGGCTTTCTGATGAAATCCATCACTAAGCTATAAACATGATCTCATTAAATCATATTCGTCATGCCTTTTATTTGATTAAATTCCACCTTTATTAAGAGCCGTATTTTTCTGTTCCATATCTGCAGCTTGCACTAACACTTAACATTTGTTCACTGGTGTGGGACGTGGAACAGCTAATGGTGAAGCTGGTGTAATTTTTAAAAATTATGATCCTGATTAATGAGCTGGAACAGATGGTGCCATATTAGATCTCACATAATACATTCAACATGAACCATTAGCACCATTATCATTAGTCATTGATTGCATGTTTTAAATGGTTAAAAATCCTTATTGCTGCTGTTTTGAATATAACCATAGACTTAATGAACTAAATTGATAGAGTAGTATACAATAATACAAGACATTCTTAAATTACCATTGTTTGAAAATGCAGTAGCCTAGTATTTTTATAATATAAGAAAATACAACTTCAGCTGACTGTATATATTTCTTGATTTAAGGCTGTTATAACCTAAATGTGACAATACAGCAATATAATGACTTGTGTATTCAAATACCTTTTGCATTTAGTGTACCACCTCTACACGTTCTATAGGGCATTTATTTATGAGGTCAGTCACTGATGTTGGATGAGAAGGCCTGGCTCGGTGCTCAATCTTTATAGTCCTGGCTCCTACTATAATACCTCCTACTTACTGTATATAATTAATAGGTGATCAAATGGTTTAAATGTATGTAAATTCTCCGCCTGTCACTACCAGCTCTTAAGTCATCTTTCTAACACGCCTGATCTGAAATAGCTGCTGTCAACTGACCAGCATTGCTTTTCACTTTTGGCCGCTGTTCCTCTACTGCTTTCCTGAACATCGCTGCATGGATCACATTTCAACATGTTGGTCCAAAACAGAGCTGCCCACTCGTGCATGTTCCATTCTCTGTCAGGACGCTGTGACAGGACGGCCCCATATCATACATACTATATCATCCATCTCCATAACAACCAGTCCAAAAGTACAGGATTACTTATGCTAATGGTATTTGACAGGCTGACATTTGACTGGGATAATCTGATATGTGGACCACAGAGCATGCAGCGCTAACTGGGATACAGTTATTTTAAAAAAGGAGGAAAATCAGTTTGAAAATGGAGGCAGTGTCCTGGAAGAAATAGTAATCCCCTGACAGGCTTTTGATCCGATTCCAAATATTGTACTGGGGAACTTGGATATTTTCTTTTAATTAGATTGGGTCCAATGTTTATTCAGTCCTGCCATCACTGCTGGCTTAGTTCTGCCAATTTTTTTTTAAAGAAAAATCTCTCAGAATCCAGGCACACACAAAGCTCTACCTACATAAGGACTAATTAGAATTCACTTTAAATGAGAGGCGTTCTCAAGTCCCTGTAAAACTCCTATAGTTGAAGTGATTGTGGTTTAATATCAGGTCATTGTGTATAGAAATTGATTTTTGTTACTACAGTTGAAGCCGCGATGCACTTGGTTTCTGAAGACAGAGGTTGCAGTTTTTGCCGACTCACCAAACTTCAAAAATCCAAAAGCAATGAAGCAAAGCACATGCATGTCTTTGGAGGAATAGATACAACTTAGGGTTGGATTGGACAGGACCTGCAGGCTCAGGTTAAACACTATTGAAGTGTCCTTAGGCAAGACCATATCTTGCCTCAAGTGTCTATGGACGCTGGTGTATGAATGTGTGAGTGCATGTGTGAGTCAACAGGTGAACAATAAAGACATATACTATTAAATTTGTGTTAGTGTACCAACTACATTTTTGACACCCCAGTTACTCAAAACTGGACAGTATTGGGCAATAATTTTCACCAATTAAAAAAATCCTATTTCTCCCCTTCAGAATCAATACAGATTTATACATGGTCTAACTAATGTATCCTAACACCAGTCTAAATTGATAGATCCTTGCTGCTTGTAGTTTAATTAATATCTGAATATGCACACCCATCTTCATTTAAGGCCACGAGGCAATCTTCTGGAGTGACTAATATCCAGCGACCAGTGAACGTTACATGTATGCTCGCTGAAACAAGCATCAAATGGGAGTGAGAGGAGGGTATATACAGCTGCTGTCTCAGAATAGGGACATAATTCATCTGCTAGCATCATCCAACGCTGTATCGTGAAAGAGCTCCCTCCCTCTGCTGTCTGGATATGAAATAAATATTGTCAGACAGTTAAACGTACCCTGTCCCCAAAGCCAATTTAACAGGGCTTTTATTAAATATGAATTTGATTTGTAAAAGGCCACATGTCAGGTATTTTTATTTTTTGATGTGTCGCTGACATTTAGTGTCCATGCAGAGGATTAGGACACGCCCAAGTCAACCCAGTTTGTCTGTACAGATTTGCATTTGTAAAAAAACTACAAAATTTCATTAATGCAATATTCGTGTAACCCATATTGCACTTGGTTTGGTGATGTTGTAGTTCTTGTTTGATCTGATTTAGTCTTTGTTTTTGTCTTGTGTTGGTGCTTTTTATATCTAGTTTGGTCCTCCTGGCTAAGTGCTGGTTTAGTCTTTAGGTTTGAATTTAACCCCAATTTTGACTAATCATAAAACTACCCCCACCTCACACCACAAGTCTCTTTTTAGTTTTTTGAAAAGACAATTTACCTCCACTGCCACTGATTTAGTATTAAGTCACTTAAACCAACTGAATGGGAGCAGACTACATGTATGTGACCGTGTGACCATTTATCAAATGCAAATTACTCTCATCAATTAAAAACCATTAATACATTTTAAATGAGGTCAGCCAATTTGAATACATAAAAAACAGTTTGAACTGTTCATTATTCCGTACAACATATAAACCACCAAAGCCACTGCTGCCTATTCCCTTCTTAACCTACAACATAAGCTGCGGTATACAGCCCTAATGCTGCTTGTGAGAATTGCTTGTCAACAGCAGTCGGGAGGAATAAGGCATCGTCTGACAACAAGCCATCTCTGAAGCGCCTCCGTGAGGGAAAACTCCATCCATTAGAGACATACAGAAAATGTGCACTCTCTGGAGCTGCTGAGGGGGGAGGGAGCCCGTATCACAGCCACAGATAATAGTTTATCCCTGGGAGGATTGTCGGTGCCGTGGTCCGCGGGTGGTTCAGTCACTCCAGTCCGCTGTATTGGACAAAGCGGCCCACAGTGAACCAAGAGCTCCACAAACATTAGGATGAATCAATTAGTGTGTCATTAGCCAATAAAGAGGGCCGCAGTGAGTCGTGTAATTATGACCCACAGCAAAGCCAATTTCATACAGCCCCATTATCCCTCTGCTTACTTTATCATTTTATTTGTTTGTGATAATCCCTGCTTGGTTTAATTATGTCCTGTGGTGTCATCGTCTCCAAAAACGCATCATATTTGGATTCCGGTTGATTTTCTTTGCTCAAAAGCTTAGATAGTCTGAAAATGAGACTTGAGGCTTAATGCATTAATAGAAGAGGCCCGCCTATCAAGCTCACGTTCCATCCTTCCCTCACTTAAGAACAAGACCTCGAGATACTGTCAGTGTACCGGACCGTTGTGGTAAAGAAGGTCGATCTATATTCCTACCCTCACCTATGGTCATGAGCTTTGGGTAATGACTGAAAGGACAAGATCGTGGGCCGAAATGAGTTTCCTCCGCAAGGTGGCTGGGCGCTCCCTTAGAGATAGGATGCTCGGTCATTCTGGAGGAGCTCAGAGTAGAGCCGCTGCTCCTTCTCATTGAGAGGAGCCAGCTGAGTTGGCTCGGGCATCTTTTTCAGATGCCCCTGGACACCTCCCTTGGGAAGTGTTCCGGGCATGTCCCACCCGGAGGAGACCCCAGGGAAGACCTAGGGCACGCTGGAGGGTTTATATCTCTCAGCTGGCCTGGAAACACCTTGGAGTCCCCCCGGAAGAGCTGGAGGAAGTGTCTAGGGAGTGTGAAGTCTGGGCATCTCTGCTTAGACTGCTGCCTCCGCAACCTGGCCCCGGATAAGTGGAAGAAGATGGATGGATGGCATTAATAGAAATATTGTATTTATTTGCTTTTTAAGATGTTCAATTGTTAAAACAGGACTTTGAAATCCTTGATAATTTTATAATCTCTAGCTCGGATTTATTCCCTCAGGCGCTTGAAATAATTGGAAATTGTATTGGATTTCTATAGTTACATTTTCTAATAAATCAGCACTGAACAATTTACATTTAATTGTTATTTTACGCCACAGCCACACTCTATAGCCACAGCTGGCCCTGGGGATAGCCACATCTGCCCTGTATCAGTGTCTCTGCCCACTACTAAACACAAGATGGGTGGAGTGTCTTGCCCAAGGACACAACAGCAATATATCATTGAATGAATGTGCTGAACTACTGTAATTGTTAGCATTATATCTAATCATATAATCTCCTCTTCTATTCTAATGAGAGTAATGTAGAATGCACATTAACCCCACTCCGAGCCCCTCCATCAGATCTCATGATACGAGGCATCAGGATGAGCTGATATTACAGGCAGCAGCTCTTCCCCTGTTCCTGCTCTGAGGACGTGTGCAAGTGTGACAATGTGCTGTCAATGAGCGATGACAGTACACAGCCAACATGGCGTAATGCATTGTTCAGCCCGGGTCCCTCCTGACAGATGCTTTCCAAGACAGCCTGGATGAGGAGAGCTGAGAAGGGAGAGGGAAGGCTGATTAGTGAGGCTCTACACATGTCAACAAGCCCGGCCCGGGGAGCATGTCAGGACGCCTGTTAATTGTCACTTTATGGCACGTTTTAACATACCTGTACATATACAGGGTGATGGAAGTCTGGATACAACGTTGTCAACATGCAGGAGTTGTGTGCCTTGTGTGAAAGTGGTAGATGGTGTCGTGATTTCTATTGAAGATCCTTTTTTTCTGGACTTAACTATCCTTTGACCTTAGCCTCCATTTTAAGATCCACAATGTCCTAATTTGTACAATGTTATGAAACTGTATGGCAAAAAAAAAAGTGAGAAAATGGTTAGGCGTTTTAATAGGTTCGATAGGTGCTTTTGGTAAACCCGAGAAGACGCCTACTATATTTTTGCACCAATCCTAAAAATAATGTAATGTTTCTAAGCACTTTATATGACACATTCTGGTATTGAAGACCAATAACTGGAGTGGTAAAACTTTGAAGCTAGTAAGATATAGGCCTATTTTGTGTTTTTGTTAATTTGTAAAGATACAACCAGTTAGTTAATGTTTATCTAATGTCATTTGGTTTAGGTATTGAGTTATAAAATAATATTTTCACTAACCTTTAGCATTAACCTTCCTAGCTAACTTAGTAGCCAATGCACTTTTGCTTCCCCATCTCCAGCGTTTTTCCAAAAATGGTAACTTCTGGCACCGTAAGCTACACCGTTACCTCCACTTATTATCTACCCCAGACTTTCAACATAACACTATCATAAAGTCACCATTTTTCACCCCTTCTCTTTTTACTGTCAGAGCCTCTAAGTCAACCTCACTTCTCCAAGAACCATTCCAACAAGTGACCTTTTCTACATTAGGCGTTCTCCAAAGAGAGATGAGATGGAGCCAAGTTAAATAAACACTTGAGCTTGGAACTTGGCTGCCGTGAATCAAATCATTTTGCGGACTTTGGGAATTTTTACATTCCGGTTGACAGTCTAGACACTTTACGAGATCGGAAAGAAATGCCGTTTTAGCAGCGCATACTCCCTTCCATTTGATATTTAATATTTACAGGGCATCTCGACCTTAATGTGTGCATAAATTCTGACTTTTCTTTGTACTGCTTTTTATGGATAGCCCCTTTACTATAACTTCATGTTCAAACTATGAGGTGTTTAGTTACGCTGAGAAAATGCGTCTCCCCGGGTTAAGGTGGTGTGCAATGGTTTTAACACCCACTTTAGTTGAGTATTTATGAGGTGGTAAGTGCAGAACAGGCTGCCTCTGCTTCCTGGTGGAGTTGAGGTGGGATGGGGGTGATGTTGGAGGGGCTGATGTACATTAACTAAAGCAGACAGGCTGGGTTAGACTGTTGGTGCAAGTTTGATGGGGTCATAACACAGTGTAGTGGTGAAGAGGTAAGAGCTACATGAAGACATTTGAGTGTTCTGTCCAAAGCTAGTACATGCTTTAGTGAAGCAACCTATGTTCCAGTTTATATATTTGGAATTCCCCAAAAAATATTTTATGAAAAATTGCAATATAAAACACTGGCAACTTTATTTATTAGGTTGACCTACAGTACATACCTGCTCTGGAGCTTAAATAGCTAGTCTGTCTATAACATTGCATTGTGTATAGATTTTGTAAAACATTTTTATTTTATAGAAGACCACACTGGCTATCACTTCATTAGGTATAAGGTCTACCTAATAACAGTAATAATCAAGCTTCAGTGTATCACCATAAAGTCAGTATGCTGTAATGGCAGTATAATACATTTGCAATAGCATTGCTAAGGATTCATATATTGAGGCCTGTCTGTACAGTACCACCTCAGTACACCCCCTCCCACTTTTCTAGCATCTCACTCTCATCCACCTCCCACTGCGCTCCCGACCCTGACCTCTGACCTCTCCCACTTACCAACAGTTCCCAGATTTGCATTTCCACATCGCTGGGGTCTCTCTGTGTATGTCTGTGTATGAAAGTGGTTGGGCAGGGGGTGGGGGGGTCATACAGCAGGCCTCGTTCTCACCCCACTGACCCCCATCACACCCCCATCCTATAGTCTGGGGTTAATGCACCAAAAGCACCCCATTGTCTCCAAATTAAGGAAGTGCTGCCATGCTTTTGAGCATGACCAGTCACTGTGGTATTGTTTTAAGGGTGTTGACAGAAGCCAGATTCCAATAGCCCCACACACGGTTATGAAAATGATATTACACAAAGCCATGTCTAGGTTTTATTAAAGGTTCATATTGAAATTGAAGTATATTGAAATGGAGCGTTTGACTTGAGAAAATGGAAGGTGGGACTTTGGCTGTAAAGAATGACAAGGGAGACCTCTAGTGGAAGAAAGTTACTAAAAATTGGGCAGTAAAGTCTATACCTACTAACCACACCTCACCTTACCGTGAATACAAATATTTCACACTGCAGCAACTAAGTGTATTTAGTCTTTCGACCGGTCTGATTTTGCATCGAAATGGAAAAGAAAATGCTAAATGATTAGAATCAGTTTTTGTACTAAAGATTGGCTAAATATTTTGTAGCTCTCTTCAGAATGGAATTGTATTAAGTTATTTTATGTTTGCAATGCATATTTTGGATCCATCCTGTCACTAGACTGTTACACATACCCTGATACCACATCCCTCTAATCAGTAGCTCTGCGCAGACATTTCTTTGTAATACATTGATTGATCTAAATCTATAACTCTATAAGTACTGACCATATGTACCTTACAGCAGCCCATTGCTACACTCACACTCCCTCTCACACAGTGCCAGTGTTGTTGTCAGCTGACAGCTTGTTACCCTGCATCTTTCTCCTCTACTTAGTTGTAACCCCTGACCTCCTCTCTCTCTACAGTGCTGAGTATCCGCGGTGCGCAGGAGGAGGAGCCCCCTGACCCTCAGCTGATGCGTCTGGACAACATGCTGCTGGCCGAGGGGGTGTCAGGACCAGAGAAGGGGGGGGGCTCTGCGGCGGCTGCAGCAGCAGCGGCGGCCTCAGGAGGAGGCCCCGGGGCAGATAACTCAGCAGAGCACTCAGACTACAGAGCCAAACTTACCCAGATCCGGCAGATCTACCACACCGAGCTGGAGAAGTACGAGCAGGTGAGGAACATACAAGTATGTCATGACCCAACTAACCACAAAATACATCACCAAATTGTCACATCATTTGTCCAGAAAAATTAGCTTGTTTTGGCATAACATTTGTTGACAAGAACCAAATTGTGATGGCTAGATGACTGGGTCAGTGTATCTCCAAAACTGCAGCTCATGGGGGATATAACCAGTCTGCAATGGTCAGTACAGTATCAAGTGTCCAAGTATCAGTGAATCATTGATGTATGGCAAACATGTGTGACCTCCAGTCAGGCAATAATATTGATAAGTGATAGCTGATATTTCTTACATTTAGTATTTATTATAAATTGATAGATTTGGTGTAAATGTTTCATTTCTGCAGGTATTCTTTACTACTAACCTAGTCTTAACATACAACTGTAATTTGTTTAAAATGACTTGTCTGTGTGATGAAGATGTGTTTTGTAATATTGCTGTCTGTATGTTTGTTTGTAGGCATGTAACGAGTTCACCACCCATGTGATGAACCTGCTGAGGGAGCAGTCCCGTACTCGGCCCATATCTCCCAAAGAGATCGAGCGCATGGTTGGCATCATCCACCGCAAGTTCAGCTCCATCCAGATGCAGCTGAAGCAGAGCACGTGTGAGGCTGTCATGATACTGCGCTCACGCTTCCTCGATGCCAGGTACACATCCTCTTATATACTGCATCAAATCTATGTGTTATAAACATATGTGTATGTATGTGTAGACATTACATACAGTATAGCCATTATTATTTTAATACTAAAAAGCATTTTAAGGAACTCTTTTCCCCTGCTGGCTAGACCCACTTGACCATGTTATCCTCACAGTGCGTAAAGTGCCCCATTTCTCTAGAGCATCAGAGAAATGTATTTGCTTTGGTTAATTTTGTCCAGTGTGCACTTGTCTGCGGTCATGCATCCCTCACACTGTGTTGTAAATATCCTCTCCGTAGAACAATATCTCCATATGAATGTCTCACACCATCAACAGACTATCACACCCGCTGTTCTATAACATACCACTCTGCTAGATCCATTTACCGCTTGAACCCATACACCCAGCAACCCCCAGCCAATCAGGACCTTCCATTTTCCCCATCCCTCTAACCACTTCCCTTCTTTAATGTAATCGCTTGTTCTTTTTGATGCGCTCCGGATTTGCATACATTTCTCCACGGATAAATCTCACTCGAAGTCGGAGTCTGAGGCATAACATTGAAATGAGGCTTTCGCTGCCTATCTGTTGTGTTGTAAATGAGAGCACTGAGGTGATGGAGGGAAGTGGAGCTGATTAATCTACTGGCTGTGGCTCGGGCCCATGCTGTGCACATTTACATATCCTCACACAGGCTTTAGGAACCAATCTGCACTGGTGGAAGCGTATGGAAGGTTCTAGAAACACATACGCATTACCTGAGAGGTGCACTGAAAACTATAGAAAATAGCAAATGAGGATAGTGATTGGACCAGATCTAAAAGAGGGCGGCCACAAGACATACAATTTTGGTCAATAAAAAATTCTGAAGAACTCAATAAAATCCAATAATAATGTAAAAAACTGACAGCGTGTAAAGATTGCTTTTATATAACATGTAGTCTATTAGCCCAGGTTTTTTTATTGTGCAATTTTCTAAGACTGCAGACTGCATTTAGGTTTGATGATCGAACCCACAACCTCCACAAAATGACAGCAACACTCCTTTTATATTTTTTCTTTGCAGACGAAAAAGGCGGAATTTCAATAAGCAGGCCACAGAGATCCTGAATGAATACTTCTACTCTCACCTGAGTAACCCTTACCCCAGCGAGGAGGCCAAGGAGGAGCTGGCAAAGAAGTGTGCCATCACAGTGGCCCAGGTAAAATAATCAAATACTATCACAGCAGCTGCAAGTACAAAGTAAATGTGCTGGATACATAGCTACTGACAGCTCTCTGATCTTCAGCTGTACCTTTTCAGAAGAACATTAAAGAAGATTCAGTATCTCCTCAATAAGACAAAACTAGTGTTTCTATTAAAGATAATGTAACACGACAGGCATCATTTGAATACACTTGGTGAGTAGAACTAAGGCTTGGCAAAAAATAAATAAAACAAACAAAAAAACATATAACAATAATTTAGGTTTGTTTTGGGTTTATTTTAAATGCTGAAATAGTTAAGTTACACTATACAAAAGTCATAGTGATTATATAGCTCTGCCCTCTCATAGGAAAATCACTGTGGTATCTAAAAGAGAGTTGAGTGCCTTCCTGAGTTTGAAAGTCTTGTATTATGGCAACACCACTTACGAACAAGATCAGCCTAAGTTGCCAATAAGCAAAATTATATCTTACTACGCAGGCACAAGTAGTTATTGTATCAGCAAAACAACAATAGTATGGAATCACGTTGGTCCGCAGGCCCTACGTGTGAACACAATAACTCAAAAGCAAATTACATAGTACATATAGCTACTATATATATAAGACGCCAAATTGAATTGATTTTGATACTTCTACGATAAATATTAAGTAATTAATGCCCAGAAATGTGAACGCAATAACTCGGGTATGACAGCGAAGGCCTAGTTATCTTCTTAGAGAGTGCGTTATAACCAAAACAATGCCAAGGTAAACATCAGCACGTGTTTAGAATCCATCAATGTTAATAGATTGTTTCCTCTGTTTCATTCATTTCTGCTGAACGATGGGAGATGCGCTGGAGCTGGCTCATGATCTGTCGTGTTTCTGTTTCACGGCCGTAATAAAAGAGAATGTTTACCTTGCCGGCGAGAGCTTCAGAAAGTTTGCAGGATTGATTTGGTTTTCATTTTAATGTTGTTTATCATTAGTGCCAGGATTAGCCCTCGAAGCTTCATCTGGGAGTCCATTAGCGCTAATGTGAGCTAGCCCGATGTTGAGTGATTGGCGCGGGTGTGAGCCGAGATGATAGCTGCAGTCATGACGACATAATGAGACGCTTATTGGCAATCATTCTGTTTGGGAGCTAATGCGCATTCACAGCACCAGTCTGCTACCACTGACTGAGACCTTTTACATGTACAGGAAAGCAAGCTATAGATACATGGAGATCCGTATCTACACCGAAAATTCTTAATTCCTGCCTTGATCCATGTAGTTTCAGTAATCCTGTTTGCACAAACAACAGAATGTTACTATAACTAGAAGTATAGCTGTTTAGCGGAAATGTGTTAATTAAACTTTGCTTGGATGCTAGCCCTAAAAAAATAATAATCTCCTCTTTCTCATCTGTCTGCTCAGGTTTCCAACTGGTTTGGGAATAAAAGAATCAGATACAAGAAAAACATTGGTAAGTTCCAGGAAGAAGCCAACATGTACGCTGCCAGAACTGCCGTCAGTGCGGCTAACGCGTCCTCACACGGGAGCCAAGCAAATTCACCCTCCACTCCGAATTCTGCAGGTGAGACAGGAAGTCCCAGGCTCTGCTCGGCTATACCATCACTACTGTGCAGTGTAGCAGCATTGGAAGAATGTTAGCGCAGTACAAAGTGTTAGGGAGACACAGGGTTAGGTTTTTGTATGGGGAATATCATTTTATTTATGAGATTATCAAAATACACTCAAAGTCCATGACGCCACGAACCTGAGCCGCAAGTCTCAAGTCTCCCTTTGCTTTCTATTCTGTTTGTCTGTATAACCTTGTCTTTATTCTCTATTAAACTAATAATTCTGTTCTCACATGATATGGAACCAATGATTTAATGCTGTACATTTGCCTTTATTTCAACTGAAAAAGTTAGTTTGAATCACACCCATCTAGCAAATTCCGTCTTAATTTTGCACATTTCTTACCTTTTGCGCCTCAATCTAACACTATCTGTGTACTAACCTCTGCCTGTGCTGTGTATGGCCCTGGCCTGTACCAGAGGCTGCCTGTCTGAATAACCCCTTTAAGCTGCACGATGCTTTTTATGAAGCTGCTAACTTTAGCCTGGTGCCTGTTGTGGAGCTGCTAGCTTTAGCCTGCCTCTGTTTCTGTCCTGTCTCCTCCAGGTTCTGCTGGTTCTTTTAACATGTCCAACTCCGGAGACTTGTTTATGAGCGTGCAGTCTCTGAATGGGGACTCGTACCAGGGGGCTCAGGTGGGCGCCAACGTGCAGTCACAGGTACGCTCCACAGGGGGCCTACTTTTTCACAGTTTGGGGCGTCAATGAAATATAAGTGATATAATAGCATATAGCAATACAGCTTTTCTTTTAACCTGGGCTTCAGTTGGTGACTCTTGCCCTAGGAAGACGTGTTAATGTGTGTACATGTCTTACCCCTTTATATAACCCAATTACATAATGGCATTTTCGTTAATAAAATCATTTAAATTAGATATTACTGTAATATTTCTGTAAAATCTTATCATGTCACTGAAATGACATTGTGTTACTGAGATTATTAGACTGTCCAGTGACATGTAATCTGTAGCAGTGTGTTACTGAGATTATTAGACTGTCCAGTGACATGTAATCTGTAGCAGTGTATTCTTGTTTGTTGCCTCTGACCTTGGTTTATTTGTGTGTTCAGGTGGATACCCTTCGCCATGTTATCAGTCAGACAGGCGGATACAGTGAAGCGCTCACAGCCGCCCAGATGTACAGTCCGCAGGGCATCAGCGTAAGAGCCTGTCTTTTCTCCTCTGCCAATTATTCCAAAGCCACGGGGCTCGCAGTGCCAGTTAGCCAGACCTGTCTGCTCTGTGGTCACCTCTGTTTGGACACTGTGGGGCGGGGGGCACGTGTGGAGAGCCTGTCAGGTCCCATCAGCTTTAGGCTAACTCTTGCAGCAATGAGGTCACACCTTAGACCCCGTGTGCAGCCCACCTGGGATTAGCATCAGTACAGTGGACAAAGAAGTCCTAAACAGGCAGCTATAGGGTAACGCTAGTGTCAAAGGTGGAGAAACAAGGGCATGTGAACTATAGATATAGAGAGCACTGTCTTTGATTCTTCTAAAAACTAATTTTATCCTATAAAAAAAAAACCACTGGCTACAGATACAGTACATACATTTTATAAATGTTTATTAGTTTGTGCAATGAACTGGTTTAGCTTGACCTTGAAAAACGAACCTGTAATTAACGTAAGAAAAGTGTGAAAGTGATCGGTTCATGTTCACTTTTAAACATATAGAGGGCAATAACATATAGACCAAAGGTGGGCAACCTGCGGCCTGGGGGCCACATGCGGCCCTTTGGGCTTTTTAATCTGGCCCGCCAAGCATTTTCTCTCCCAGTTTATGTTGTTATAACCTGCAGCAACCAGTTAACTCCACATCGACATATGTTTTCACTGAGGTCTGATCGAAGGCTGTATGTCTCATTTGTCAAGAAACGGTTGAGTTTACAAAGAATACAATATCAGCCGGCCCACTTGGCACATTTTTAAACCCCATGTGGCCCTTGAGTCAAAAAGTTTGCCCACCCCTGATATAGAGGGCAATAACATATCAAGGGCAATAACATATAGAGGGCAATAACATATAGAGGGCAATATATTAGAATACACAGGAAAAATTATATTGTTTTAGTTGTTCAAAAGTAAGCAAATTATAATATTGGACACACAAGTACAGAGTAAAAAATATTCAAACATTATTATATATGGTACGGTATTTTGAAATCATCATAAATAAAATAAATAAATGACAAAACTATTTATAACCCTCCAGACCAGTCCATGCCACCAGTCACATTACATAGATTCTGATCTACTTAGCAGCTTTGTAGTCAACATATCCTCAGCTCAATTAAAGGCATTGTTACCAGGCAGTTGAATAAGTGTACCCAATAAATGCGACTGAAAAGAATGCAATTATTAATTCAGAATAGTGTACTGTACATTGTGTTATGATGTTCTCTGCCACTGTAGAGTCCTGTGTGTATGCAGGGGGTGATGCGGGTTGGGGGTGGGGGGGTCTCTGGCTGGGGGCTGTAAACAGTGGGGAAATCCTTAGCGACAAGCCGTGTCGTACAGGCTAAAATCGATACGACAGAGACAAGAGAGCCCCGTGTGGACTCGGGACAGCAATCCAAGTGCATAGCTCAGATCACTGTGCTGCTGCGGTAATGGGCCTGACAGGGAGCCACGCTCACAGGGCGGGATACAGCGGCCATATGAGAATTAGGAGAAATGGCTAAGTAGGGCTGGGCAAACAGACCAAAAATTATTATAATATATATATTTTTTTCATTTATGTCCATATGAAGGCAAATGTGTTTTTGGTGGCTCATTTTGCCTTTTACATCTGGGAGTTGTTTTGTATTTTCATTGTGTTCAGTGGTAACGCATTTAAATAAGAGTGTTGTAGTTTTTTATATTGTCTTAGCAAACAAACACGGTACAATAGACCTACAAAATATCAAAGTAAAACTAAAACTAAATGCACAGTGAAATATTTATTCAACATTCATTCATCTGATTCTTGTTAGAGTTTTCTGACTTGGAGGAAAGAGCATCTATCACTCTGCCACACTGTGCAGCCTAAATTCATAAATAAGTATAAACCTGGAAAAAACCATTACCCAGCCTTAAGTCACAAGAGTGTATTCAAATGTCCGTCCCTCAGCCAGCTGTGCAAACCCCAGAGAGGTCGCTAACGTATTCTCCCCAGCCTTCTGACCTCACACATGGACGCCTGGCTGCTCGAGCACATCCTACACTGCCACAATCTGCTGCTTTATTCACTGTTTAGGCTGTAAAGAAGCAGCCTGATGCATATGGAGCAGCAGTATCTCTGTCTGCAGCCTGCTCACTGTCATGGAGCCAAGACCAGGAAGTTCACAATTTTACATATTTTTTATACTTGGCTGTGTTGGCCTGAATTTTGAGCTCAAACATAGTGCATACTGCACAACAATGGCACTAAGTCCTAACACTTTGTACTAATTACTTTAGACATAAATATAAACTAAGTACACTATGCAATGACTGTTTAAAACCTTAACTCGCTACAGTTTCATTTAAAGTACAAGAACAAGTTATGAAGTATTTTAGAAATGTGAAAAGCACAGATTTCTATATGGTGCAGTAATAATACTTTGACCATCTGTGTATTTAAATGTAATATCACAGCGATTTACATACGGTAAATATTAGTTTGTATTTACATCAAATTCAAATTCTTGAACACGACTTCTACTCTGTGTATTTTGTTCGTTATCTGAAAAAGTCTTGTCCCGGTGATGGCTCCATCCTGATGTTTCTTTCTGCTTGGTTGCAAACTTGATTTCATTGTTTTTATATCAGAAATATGAACCCTAATTTGAGTTATATGTCTTAGGTATGCTGTACCTCAGGCTATCATCCCGGTATTCCCACTATTCCCATCTGTGATCATACACTTCAAGCCCCTCAGGACGTGTATATACAATATGTATTCTAACATGAGCCGTTGTATTGAGTTATAAATACCGAATAAAAAGACCACACTAATCCAGTCATCTTACAGTCAAATATAAGTCACCCTTTTTGAATTTTAAAAATGAAACAATAGAAGCTGAATGCTTCATTTGACCTTTCCCAGCCCTACCATTTTGTATTTATTGTTTTTATTATTATTATTATTATTTTATTGTATTTATATGTATTGTCTTTATAAAATAAACTGAATTGATTATTTGTATTTCTAGGCGAACGGGGGCTGGCAGGACGCTCCCACCCCCTCCTCAGTGACTTCACCCACAGAAGGCCCCGGCAGTGTGCACTCCGACACCTCCAACTGATGCCACCCCATCACCCCCCTAAACTCACCATGGACCCCCCAGGACTGGACTTAGCTGGGGTCCTGGATCATGCCTGGACCAGCGGCACAGCCTAAAGGAGGACTCAGTATCTTCACACTTTGTACAGTTTCCATCATGTCAACTTTTTTCTTTTTGTCTTTCTGGTGTCATCATATCACAGTTAGCAAAGTACGGCCCACATGTTGTAAATTGAAATCACTACCTCTACACACATTCTTTTAAAATGGGCTGCACTGGTGTACGTACTACATTTGCCTGGGTCTTGAAATACTATTTTACCGAACACTTAATATAATACAATAAAAAGGCAGGCAAACTTACATCATGTAATTGAAAGGAATAGTCCAGTATTGTAATGGGGATCTAGGAGATACTTTGGAATAAATAACACATCCCCTATGTTGCTAATTGTGAACACAGGCAGTGTGTAACAGCAGGTCTGTGTAAAAATGTTTACATATACTTCCCAATAGAAGCACTTGAAGTTTCAATACAAATTGTAAAAAAAAATATATATATATGTGTACTGTATATCGGCTCTAGAAGATTCTGACAACCAAGATACTGGATTTTACAATTGTGATTTCAAATATTTGCTTTGTTTTGTGGTATTTTGTGATTAGCTGTGTGGCATTTAGAATCATTTCGTATACACTATATACATTCTGTTAAAAAAAAGCAATAATATGTCACCGCTTAGCTACAGAAGCTGACATAATCCACTCTGGGAATAACTTGTGTTATCAAAGTGCATGTTTCAAAAGCCAACCACAGTATACCACGTCAAAATACATGCAAGAAGCCTAAGTCAGTGTCGAACCTACACCAGCCCAGTACCTCCCTGCATCATGTATAGATTTTAGGTATGTTTTATCATTAGTGCCAAAGTTTGAATTTTGAGGTGAATTTTTGTCTTATTCAGTTTTCATTTCTTACATTGTTATGGCTTCTAAAATGACAATTTTTGCAGATGCCAAATTCTTACAACCCGCACTGTCATTTAGTACATAGTCACTACATTTTATTTTGAGCTAATATTGCTCAAAATCATCTGCTCAATGATTACATAAAACAAAATCTGAATTGAAAAGCACAATTATAACAAGCATAACTATGGCTTAAAGAGAACACCATACTTTGTGGTAAATAGGTGTTCTCTTTAAAACCCTTGTGTTACCTTCGGGTCAAATTGACCCGTTTGGAATTTTTACAAAGAGAAAAATAGTTTAAGTATACATTTTATGCCATGAAATGTACTGGCTTTAGCTTATATTGTGTGACGAAGAAGTACAAAAAAATATATTTTTGAGCACACATGCATCTGTGCCCTACCACGTTGAGCATCTTCGGGTCAAATTGACCCAAAGGCAACACAAGAGGTATACTAACTAACAATAGAACCAAATACTGCTTGTAACCAAATCTCAAATAAGCAGATATGAGGTGCCATATTGTCACTTTCACTCTTTATGGAGTTATTATTTAGCATAGCATTATCTACTAATGTTTAGCAGAAATTTAGATTTACAGATTCTTTAGAAAGTGGGAGGAACCCTGAGTACTTGGAAATAACTCACAGTAACACAGGGACGACATGCAGGCTCCACTCATATTGTTTCAGAATGGTATGAGAGAGTATTTTGACAATAACGGCAAAATAAGTCGACAAAACTTGATTTGAAAAGCCACAAGGTTTGTCCCATTTTCTTCCATTCTTACACTTCACACGTCATAAATCCAAAATGTGAATCCTGGATAGTGTTTGTTTTTCTTGTACAGTAAACAGTAGGTTGTGGTCTTACAGTAGAAAAGAGCATTTACAAACTTTGATACCAAAAAAGTCTGACTTTTTACCCTCCACTTTGGAATCAGCTTTACAGTTATCATAGGATTTTCATAGGATTTTATTAATATGTGCTGTATTCAAAACCAAAAGATGCGTTCAGATCAGAATACGCTCATGTTTATGGATGCTGTCCGGTGGCACACAGATCCAGATGTTTGGATATATATTTTTATGTCTCCATTATGTGAATAACTCATATTTTGTTATTGTTTGACATTATTTGCTTCGCTACAGGTTTCATTTTTATGCTACCACTATATGTTAATTAGCAGAATGCTCTATATACCATATGTAGATATACACTTTTACTATTCTTTCTATCTTCTGCTTCTTTGGGCCGTAGCCGTGGTAAAGTCACTGATGCTAGTAATATCTTGAAGGACTGGCTATATGGAGCATAAATCCTATATTTACAAGACCTGTTTCCACCACAAGTTCAGTGAAGTACTGCACTGACCACCATTAAACACAGGAACCACACTGAAGCATTCATCTGCAATGTTGGAGGCAGGATGAATGGACAGAAGCAGGAATCAAACTGCCAACCTTCCAACTAGTGAACAACCTCTACCCCCCGGAGCCACCGTCGCACTCAAACAAAAGCATACTCTGAATGACTCTAGGCCTGTTTCATATTTAACACATTCAAAATCTCATTCACAATTTTCCATTGTATTGTTGTTTGTACTTTTGTATGCGTTAACTTTGCTCAACAACAGCTTTTTTTTTTATTATCTAGCATTGCTTATCGGTTCCACATGTGTGAAGGAGCTCCAACAGTAGATGAACTTCCAGAGTGCTCCTCATGCACTGACCAGTGTTACAACAAATATGGCTACTTTTCACTGTCATATCTTTAAAGCTTCATGTAATGAGGCAAAAGGAAATGGGAAGAAATATGAACAATTTGTAAAACATGAACTGTTTTATTTGTTGCATGTCTTTGGTTCTTTAATAAATGAACGTGTTTGAATGTTAACTTCTTTTTCTAAGGATTTCAATCATTGAGCCTTTCTCTTGACAGCTTTTGACTATTCCGATATCTGCAGATGTAAAAAGATATCACACGGAGAATTGGTGTATTTTTAATTCCACTCAGATCCTGTTTTCTGAAGAAGTTCTGATGAAAGGTGTAGGTCTCATGGTCTCTTAATTTGTACCGGCAATGCGTATCTCAAAATAAAGAACTCTTTTTGTTGCATACACTGCTGTTCTGTCGTTTATGTATTAATTGATTAACGACCAATGTTTTAATTGTTTTTTTCAAAATTGCTTTATAAGAAGACATGATTAAGCTTTTATTAAAACAAAACCTTTCTGTGAGATTGTGTCAGTAATACATCCTCCTTGGTCAGTACGGTACAGATCACTTCAACATGGGCTTCTGTTTCTGTACCACTGGTGGAACTTGGCTCTGTTGGTACTTGGACCTGGGTTTGTCCTGCTTAGTCCTGGTTTAGTTCTGTGGTTTAGTCCTGGTTTAGTTCTGTGGTTTAGACCTGGTTTAGTGCTGGTTTAGTCCTGGTGTAGACCTGGTTTAGTGCTGTGGTTTAGAACTGGTTAAGTCCTGGTGTAGACCTGGTTTACTCCTGGTTTAGAGCTGTGGTTTATAAATGGTTTATCCTGGTGTAGACCTGGTTTAGTCCTGGTTTAGTGCTGTGGTTTAGTCCTGGTTTATCCTGGTGTAGACCTGGTGTAGGCCTGGTTTAGACCTGGTTCAGAACTGAATTTGTCATGGCTTATGTTTAAGCTCTAGTTTGGATGTGTAAATTCACCACACAGACTAGACCTGTGCCATACTGCCCTAGTGCAAACAGGTCACTGTGTAGTCAAAAAAGTGATTTGAACTTACACAGTACTACCTAAAGGAGCAGGGTAAACACATTTGTCATAGCCCAGGAGCCTCTTGAGGACACGAGTTTACACACTGCAGACATGTCATCCCAACACCTCGCTCATATCAGCAGGACTATGGCAGCAGACTCAGGGTGTGAAGGGCACGTCTTCACAGATGTGCAAATGCTCACGGCAGACAGACACCTCTCGTCTGTCTCATCCCCTTCCACATAGTAAGCGCCTCCTCCCTCCTGGGCACAGATAATGTGCGTACACTGAAACAGGCCCACTCCACACTTATCTCTGCGCTCCAGATCACACCGACTGCACGTGCCATTGTCCTCCTGGAAAAGTGCCTCCAACATGAACTCTTGGATTAGTGATGAGATTCCCGGGAGCGCCAGCCTCACAGAGCGTGACAGAGCGACCAGACACATATGCAAACATGATCAAGTGTAATTACATGGAGAACAGTCTTGTTTGTCTCAAAGAATTCAGCTCTGTTCTGTTTGGGAGAGAAGAGAGCAAAGAGCTGGACAGGAAGTGCAGTTGTAAATCAAAGCCTTTGTACAGATTTTGTCATTTCACACTGGAAAAGTGCAAATCCAATTTTCAGTATGATGTCTAATTTTTCAGAGCAAAATAAATGATGACAAATTAGAACAGTTCATCATTCAGAGGGGCAGGTTCAACACAGCACACATTTTGAAATAATGCCGTAGACATGTATATAACAAAATTGTAATTTCACCACATAAAGGCTGAGGTAGAAAGCTAACAATGCCAGTACATCACCTTACTGAAAGTATCTCCTCTTAAATGCAGAAGGGTTTGAGGTCCACAGGTTTAAAACAGCATTTCAGAAGTGTCAGGTGATTAGATTGAGTATATATGCCTGGTTTGTACCGGCTTCGTGTCAGTTCATACCATCATTGGCACAAGCAGTAGAACAAAGGCCAGCCCAACTGTGTATTGTCTCAGAGCCCAAACTGTAGGAACTATTATACTATACTATAATACTATAATATCTTAATCTATTTGTGGACACTAGCTCTAAGATTGATCTAAAATATTATAATACTTTGCTTGTGATATTAAAATGCTGGTCAACATTAATGCAAGTCTTTTGTTTTGAGTTCTCATGGTGTTTTGCAGAGATAACTTTCTGGTAAATATCTTCTGGCACTACGACTGGTGTTCAACACGATAAGGTCCATATCGCTGCATTATATAGAAGCTTTAGGCGAGTCTCCCCATTCAAACTCCCACTCCCCAAAGCTTTCATATACCACAAATTATGATTCCAATGTGCCACGGTTGATTCAGTTGAAAGGCAATGATGACGCATGTGTGAAATCTGCTCCAAATGTGTGCTTTGTGGAAGCCGGGGACAGAGGATTTCATTAGAAATCTGTGGGTGGCATCGGCAGTGGGTAAAATAAGAAGCGTGTGCCAATCTCAAGGGTGTCCAAAACACAACTTCAAACTGGAACACACCCACTGCCAAAAAAGAGGACTACATCCCCAAGGGGACGTTGGTGTGGCTGATATGTCACCAACCCAGGTTTTATTGTTGCTTATTAGACATTAACAAAAGTAGTGCGGTAAAGAACATTAGCATTTAGCTGCCAGATGATTACCAGAATAATGTAGAATAATCCATCCCTGCTTCACACAGGTTTTTAGCATTAGCAGCTAGCTTAAGCCATATTTTGTTCACTCTCCTCCACCTTATTCCAAATACAATACCTTCCTTCTTCATAAAACTCAAGATGGCACATTTGGGCACTGCCAAAACAGTTTTCTTCTTACCACATTGGAGACACATTTGACTCTACTTCTCATCATCAATGTCAAGGGCATAGGGATCGACTCAGGGATCCAGTCCAGTTTAAATAATGAGCCAGCGCTAACAGCTAATGGCCACCGACGTGTCCACTCTGAGCAGCATGATCTCATCTTTGTAAATGTCTACATGAAGTCATGTGACACGTCCCCTCAGCTGGAGTCTTGTTTTGGATGAGGATGCTGTCTTTGATTATGTTGTCTGTGAGGATTTGTGTCGTTGGCCCATCTCAGCCCGTCCCATACTGTACTCTGTCACTTATGAGGCAGCTGTCATATTGAGTTTTACCATTATCTGGTCTGGACAGAGAGAGACACCTATCACCCTGACATGGGGTCTAGACTGCGCATGTAGCAGATTTAAGAATGGACTTAAAATACAGAAATGTGGTGAACTGTTGTGACAATGCTGTCAATACACTGTTAACAGTTAATGTCTCAGACAATTTTCTTTCTTCATATCCAATGGCAGAAAGCTACACAGGGTTGAATATTTAAACAAAATGCCTTGATTTCAGGGCTGATTTTTGTTGTTGTTTATTTTGTTTGTTTGCTAATTTACAAGCCACCTAAGCACCCTGTCACCTCATAGGGTGATGAATTGCTCTCTCGACATACCAAATAAATAGTGATGCTTAGGGGCTGACAGAGCGTCAGACCGTCCTAACTTACCAAATGCTTTTTAAAGGTCCAAATACTCTAGTGTGTTACGTGGGTATATACACAAGTTACCTTTTCTGAACCCTTCTGTTCCCCGGCTGTGTCTCCAGAGGCAGAGGGGGATCAAGCAGGGCCCTGGACACCGATGGAAGTGGACAGAGGGGCCTCTGTGTGGATACCCCCGACATAACAGCTCAGACCCTCCCTCACACTGACATTAAGGGCCACACGCAGAGACGTCCACAGTCATTAGACTCACTTCACCGCTGCAGTCAAATGGACAGAAGTGAAACAAAAAGAACACACTGGATCACAGGAAATAATGGGTGGGGTTTTAATAACTGTATGGTTCTACATATAGCCTATAACAAATTGAACTCATAACTCTTAAGCACAATACTAAAATTAAGCAATTAGACAACACACAATTGTGAAAATCAACTAGACATAACTATAAGCAAAGCAGAGGCAAGATTATTCTGTAAGCTATGTATTAAAATCATGATAAACACAACGTCTCAGAGATGTGAACTGGATTTCACAGTAGCTGCAAGTCAACTATTAGTATAGACCATACGAACAGACACGAAACAATTTAGAACAATGCATATTATGGCTTTGTTTATTTATACGATCGATTCTTTTTGTTTGGCTTCGAGATCTCGTTCATCTGCGCCAGACAGGCAAGTTTTGTTTACTTTCTTCAGAAACAACCAAGGCCACTGCTGTATTAGTGAGCATACACTGCTATCTGGTGGACAGATGTGGCACTGCAATGAACAGATTAAGCGTTTCTATTAGGCCTACATTTCGACACGAGCGGATCTTAATAGATTTCTTTGTAGAATTCATGACTAAACATTAACTTATTTCGTACATATTGACGCTGCATGAGTTATCTGGTTGTAGTTGTTTGACCAGGGTCCTACCAACCTATACTCTAACTAAACCCCCTGCGTTATTGTCCTTTTTTATCTGTAACATTTATATGTTTATTGTTTGTAAACTGTTTGTATACTGACTTGTTTTTTTATAATAATAATAATAATAATAATAATAATAATACTTTAAAGAAATATAATAATTAACTCCAACACCCAGGATGCAAGAAGCCGATACCACGTGACACACCATACCGGTTAAACTTCCTGGAGCTCCTTCGTTTGTAAACGCTCGACTGATTCCTTATACATCAAATTTAACGCGTTATTCATTTTTGTCGCTTTCTTTCTGCGACGCTTCGTTTTGTAGAAAAAAAAATCCAGAACAATCAGCTGCGAATACAAGGTCGCTAGGTTAGGTTAGCTGTAGCAGGTACCTCTAGCATATTTACCTTTCAGTGACAGCTAGAACTCGCTTCTTCAAAAATCATTTCAGACTGCTTCAATTATGGCTAAACTGCTCTCACTGAAAAGCGTTCGGTCTTTGGAGAAAGGCGGAAGTTTAATTCATGTAAGAGCAATAAGTATCAGTGGACAAAAGTACAGAAGCGAGCATTCAGAGTTTCTTCACCGGAGTGTGGTGCCGTCGATGCACTACCAGAAGAGTTTGCCCAGGTAAGCAGGCGAATCATGAATCCAGTTGTTTAAATACAGTATGATTTGAATGTCAGTGCGTTACTGACAGAAAGATTGATTAGCAAACAGCCTGGATGAATGTAGGTGAAAGTGCACGGTAGGTTCAAGTTGGCCACTAGAGGGGGTCAAACCAGACTAAATGTAGGTCGAACAGTTCAAAATATATCCTTTAAAATGTGGATACAACTTTTGAAAAAAGTAAGATTTGTGGCGAGGTCTAGAATAATACTGAACATACAATGAAAAAACAATTGTGGTCATCAACATTTCTGTAAGGACTTGTTCAGTAAAACCTAAAAATCAAGAATTATGACACCACTGTTACTAATGTGTGCATTAAACAAACATACATTCACTAATATTTCTTAACCAGGCTCTGACATTACCTACATGTAGCAGAGTGGTTGTCATTTGCCAAAACCAACTCAATTTTCACAATTTTGTGACATTTTGTGGCTAATGCTAATTTCTCCATTGAAAATGTATTATTGTCTTGCCTCCAGTTTCCTCCATTCTGGAAATGTAGAACTTTCTGTTTACAAACTTTGAAAGGCTCTATGGTCATAGGGTTAGTACAGATATTAAATAGTATACTGGAAAGTAACTATATTTTTTATTTTTGATCTACACTACTTTAATTACACTAAGAAATTTAAGCAGTAGTAATGAAACCAGAATCAAACAAAATGCTTAATCCTTTCAATTGCTGGTCATTTCAGGCTTCCTGTGCCAAAACTAGAGGACACAATTAGAAGATATTTGGCAGCCCAGAGACCTCTTCTGGATGATGACCAGTTCAGGTAAGTTGGTAGAGGAAGGATTTCAATAGGACTAATTTGATCTGTATAGGACTCATTTCATCTGTATCTCTGCAGAATTACACAGAAAATCGCAGAAGATTTTAAGAATGGAGTGGGGAAACAGCTCCATGAAGAACTGGTCGCACAAGATAAAAATAATAAACACACAAGTTACATCTCAGGTAAACGTTTATGTGCATTTATGGGATTTTAACGTCACCAGTGTGATGAGCTTTGTTCCAATGTACAATCACCATACCCCAAAAAGGATTAGACGATGTATAAAATGAATTGAATGAAAACCCAATTCAATGATGTACAGATATAAAACTATATATCTCTAGATGTTTGACCACTTCCAGTCAAGTCATTCTCTGTCGAAAAAAAGTGATGATAACAACAAAGACAACAGTGTTTCAGAATCAGATGAAATGAGAGAGTAGTGTGCTGTTCGTCAAAGTTAAACAGTCATAGCTTTACTAACCAAAGCATATTGTCTTGCAGCTCCATGGTTTGACATGTACCTCTCTGCACGGGACTCTGTTGTGCTCAACTTCAACCCCTTCATGTCATTCAACCCTGACCCCAAACCGGAATACAACAACCAGCTGATCCGTGCCACCAACATGGTCTGCTCCGCCGTGCGCTTCATGAAAACGCTCCGGGCCGGGCTCCTCGAACCCGAAGTGTTCCACCTCAACCCTGCCAAGAGCGACACTGACCAGTTCAAAAAGTTCATTCGCTGGGTTCCCTCCTCCCTGTCTTGGTATGGAGCTTATATGGTAAA
Source organism: Philypnodon macrostomus (assembly GCA_036025475.1). NCBI lineage: Eukaryota > Metazoa > Chordata > Actinopteri > Gobiiformes > Eleotridae > Philypnodon > Philypnodon macrostomus. The sequence continues at coordinate 24,770 of JAVQKC010147854.1, read as the reverse complement.
CGCCTACCCTTTAGACATGTCCCAATACTTTAGACTTTTCAACTCCACACGATTGCCGAAAGGCGGAAAAGACGAGCTGTTTACGGACGACAAAGTAAGGCATCTTTTGGTGATGCGAAACAACAACATGTATGTATTTGATATTGTAGATCGTGATGGCAATATGGTGGCACCGGCAGAGATCCACTCACACTTAAAATACATTCTGTCTGACCAAACTCCAGCGCCTGCGTGTCCTCTTGGCGTACTCACAAGCGAGAACAGAGACGTGTGGGCTAGCCTAAGGGAAAAGTTGGTCGCTAGCGGCAACGGAACGCTATTGCAAACGGTGGACAGTGCTTTGTTTTGTCTCTGTCTTGACGATGAGACCATGAAGGACCACATTCATATCTCGCACAACATGCTTCATGGAGATGGCTGCAACCGCTGGTACGACAAATCATTCAGCATTATCATAGCCAAAGACGGGAACGCTGCCATCAACTTCGAACACTCGTGGGGCGATGGCGTAGCAGTGTTGCGATTTCAAAATGAGATCTTCAAAGATACAACAGAAAAGCCACTGGTGCATCCCAGTTCCACCTCGGCCAATGTAGATTCTGCCTCTGCTGTACAAAGATTGCAGTTTAACTTAGATGGAGAATTGGAAAATGGAATTCGGAAAGCTAAGGAGACCTTTGACGCAGCAGTATCGAAGCTAACGATAGATGCAATGGAGTTTAAGAACGGAGGGAAGGAGCAGCTAAAAAAGAGTAAGTTGAGTCCCGATGCTATAGTGCAGTTAGCATTTCAGATGGGATTTCTGAGGCAGTACGGGCAAACTGTGGCTACCTATGAGTCTTGCAGCACAGCAGCGTTTAAACACGGAAGAACAGAGACGATCAGACCGGCCACGATCCACACCAAGCGCTGTTCCCATGCCTTTGTTAACGAACCAGGGAGACACAGTGTCGACGAACTGAAAGCCATGCTGAACGAGTGCTCCAAGTACCACGGACAGCTCACTAAAGAGGCGGCTATGGGTTTGTATTCAACAAATTTTTTACATTTAATTTTTTTTTTGTCTTTGTTGAAAATTGAGATGTAAGTATACCTTAGTTGTAATGAGTGGTTATTTGAGCCTTACTGTCATTTCAAACCTGTCTGGCCATTCTATGATGATCTCTGGCTTCTCAACACTAAGACATCTTCACCATAGTTGTCCACTCAATGGATTCATGCAATTAAAACAATATTAGTTCTTCAAGTAAGCTGCTCATCAAAACTGTATTTAACCTCCCTGTCACCCACCAGATTTAATTGATTTGATTTTTAATCAACTCCCAATTGTGACGCTCAGCTTTATCACTAACATGAGTAGCTGCTATATTAAGCATGTGCATCCAATAAAGTGGCTGATTGAGTTTATATTGGACCATAGCAATGTTAATGCAACATGGAAAAGTTTAAACATTGTATTGTCTTTTGTATGTCTTGCACTAGTTTTCCTCTGTGCAATTTGCAGGTGTCTTGACATACAGTAAATGTTTATAGGGATATTGTGACTTTATTTTATTTGTATATGTTTTTAGTAGCTTAAGTATGTGTATTAATACCTACTTCATTTTTTTCCCCCAGGCCAAGGATTTGACCGTCACTTGTTTGCACTGCGATACTTGACAAACTCTAAGGGTGAGCCTCTCCACAGCCTTTACACAGACCCAGCCTACACCTCCATAAACCACAACATCCTGTCCACTAGCACCCTGACCAGCCCGGCCGTCAGCCTGGGGGGTTTTGCTCCGGTTGTTCCTGATGGTTTTGGGGTGGGCTACGGAGTCCATGACCACTGGATTGGCTGCAACGTCTCCACATACCCCGCTCGAAATGTCCATGAGTTCTTACAGTGCGTCCACAAGTCATTAGAGGACATTTTCACCGTACTGGAAGGAAAACCACTGAGCTAACCAAATAATAGTTTACTGTAGGTATAAAAAAAAAAAAAAGATACTTAATGTTAAAATACAAGATGATGAAAATGGTTTAGTACAATTAGTTTTGTACAATGTTTACTTTTATCTCATGTTTTCTGGTAGAGAACGTACTAATAGAACATGCTGTATTGTTGTGCATCATTATAGCCAATACCCATTCACTTTATTGATGAAGGTGGAAATAAAAATTCCATTTGAAGCGTTCTTCTGTCTAAAGCGACCTGACTAGTTCTGATGTCTTATTGTAGAATGAGACAGTTATAAGACTATAGTTATGACTGATGATTGGCTGCTGATGTTCATTCTATTGCATTTAACCCACAAGAAGTCATATTGATCTTTGTATAGGAGCCAGACTTGTACTATTAGGCCTTCACCATTTAGGTGCTAAAAGTAGAGAAATGTGCCTTATCCAACAATATATACCAGAGCATTAAACTTTAATTTCATAACTTGAACCTGAACTGCTTGACTATTTCGATTGTGTTTGATTAATTGTAAATTGTGATTAAAAATGTGACTATTTAATTCAAAACTGATTATGTAACCTTTTATTTAAAATAAAAAAACTGTTCCACCAGAAGCAAATGTACAAATGAAAACAACAGCTAAAGCACTTAAAACAAGCAGAAGTTTGTCCAAGTCACTTAAATGGGCTTAATCTTGAAGTGCAGACCGATGAGACTGAAGACGAGACATTTGAGGTCCTGAACCAGGTAGTAGAACACACGCAGACCTTCGGGATCCCTGTCGAACAGTTTAATGTGACTGAATTTACCAAGACATTTATTGAATCACCATGCAATCAATTTCTTTACCAGCCATCACAAAAAAGTTTAATGTGTGCATGGTTAGATTTTACTAACCAGGACACTACTCACTTTGACTGGTTGACGTCAATGAGTGATCCAATCTTTGAAGTGGTGAAAGAGATGTGTTCATCCCCAATCACAATTTCCAGTTCCTATGAAATCAGAACAACAGTGACTACTTGGCCTACTGAAAAGAGTAACAAAATGATTTATACTATTGACGATACCTCCGCATTAACAAATATAAAATATGCTCAAAAGAGCAATATTATAAGTCAATGAGTAACAGTACAACTCAGTGAAAACATACCACGTGAAGAATATACTTCAACGTGAATACAAACCTGTCTGCCGACTCTGTCAGGTGGAGGCCACAGTGCATCATCTTCTTTAGTGATTTCACTGTCGTCAATAATCCTCTTCAGCTCCTCCATCACACTCTTGTGTACGTACGCCTGGGCAAAGACCACAAAATTTACCAACATTGCACAGAGAACCAACAATGAACAGAGATTTAACGTTTAACTTTTGAAACCAACGACATTTACTTCATTAATATGAGACTTTCAGATATATTATACATCATTTTTACAGTGCAACCCCATCCGTTGATAGCAAAAAAAATATAGCAATGCATAAAAATACCTCTTTTCTGATCATGACGTCGTTCTTGTAGTTACTGTTGTTTGCGTATCTCAGTTTGCCTGAAAAAACACATCAGTTACATTCATTCGGAATATAGCAGTTTGAATGGCTTTAGCAAGTAGGATACAGCACATCATGCTGATGATACAATTACTAATTACACCGCTTATGTAATTGCATGTATTGATCAATAAACTTCAGAAACAAAAAAAGATGTGGTAAAACTTTTCCACAGCTTTAGCGGCCTACAATAAACCGAGTGGCTAGTTCAGTTAGCTCTTAGCAAACACGCAAGGAAGATGTTACCGCCAATATAAACTTACCGTCCGGTCTAAATTCAAATTCCAAAAACTCATGTCCGAATTTGCCCTTGTGCCCAACATAATACCTCAGATAAAAATCGCTAGTAGACATTTCTGCTGTGAATTAGAAGGTCTTTGTTGCGAACACACGGAACAAAACTGAGCTAACACATGAGCTAACAGCGGTGGTCTGAGAGTCACGCGTGCGCACTAGTTTGAAATGACGAGTATCACCCGAGTTTTGTCTTTCAGGCTGTTATTTCTAATTTGTTTGCGTGCTGTCAATATTTATATAACTTTTAAATAATAAACTGTCCTAAAGTAGATAGTGGGTGAAGCCAAATGAACACTGATTTTGTTTCTGAGTATGAACTCTGTCGATAGTGGAATCCTTTTTATTTCTCCTGACAGTCAAGACTTGGAGAATTAAAAAAAAAAGTCGCTTTTTACTGACGCCATCATTCCCGGCAGAAAACGGCTTGAGAAGCAAGCGCACGTGTGAAAGCTTCAACTTTTGCACAATGTCTGGCTCCTTTTCTCAACAGCTAGAAGATCTGTTGAACCCCCAGCCTAAGTTCTTAGACCCTGAAGACGATGGAGATGAACAGACTAAAGCCCGGGTCATAGACAGGTTTAACGATGAGGAGGAGGAGGTTGATGAAGATGGAGTGGGCCTGAGCGCTCTCAGGAAAAACACCGACGTTCTGCTGTCAGACACGGACCGGAGGTATGTGGGGAAGGCTGTGTCCAGAAAACAACTGATGAGGGACATGGAGGAGGATGACGACGACGATGATGACGATGATGATGATGAAGACGACGAGGAAGGTACAAGCTAATATAATATTTTGTATAGTGTCACTGTACTGGTGCCTGTTTATGCAAAATTATCTTGTAATGTGTATTTGGGTTTGTAGTGGTTCGGGAGGGTAGAGCAGAACTAGAAGGTTGTATACACACACACCTTACGTATGTGTAAAAGTGTTCTGCAGAGAGTTTGGTGGTGGCCAGATAATATTGAGAAAAATGTATATATTTACAGTGCATGTTCATGTCTACATTAGGTATTGGTTAAGGTAATACACAACAGTGGTGTATTAAGTGGGATAAACAACCAACCCACTACTGAGCTACTGACACCCCTTTTATAATTCACAAATTACAATAGAGGTGCATGGTGTAGGTATTCCTTTAAACACATACAAATAATACCAGTATAACAGTTAAACCCATGCCCTTGCTGAGACTGACTCCTACGTTCAGTTTTGTGATCTATAATGTTATCATCATTCTGTTTTAAGGTGAGGAGGAAGATGAGGATGCTGTTGAAGAAGAGGAAGTCACAGGGGAAAGCCAAGAGTCCGAAGATGATTTAAACAAGGATCTGGACAACAAGGGGATCGATTTCTGCAAACTGACTGAGGGTATGGACGACTTAGGAGTCAGTGAGGAAGACGACGATGAGGAGGGGAGTGAGGAAGAGGAGGAAGACAGTGATGAAGATGATATGGAAGAGGATGAGCATGCTGAGTCCACCGTACAGACCTTTTCTCAAGATAAACTTGACGAGGAAATGGAGAAAGGCAAGGCTGTGAAGAACCAACTGGCTTTATGGGACCAGCTTCTCGAGGGACGAATCAAAATGCAGAAGGCTGTTGTCACGGCCAATCAGCTTCCACAACCGCTGACCTTTCCGCAATTCAGGAAAGACGTGGAATTTTCCGGCGCGCTGAAAAACTCGCACAAGGCTCTCAAGGCTCTCCAAAGATCTTTACTAGAACTGCACGACCAACTGCTTTTCCAAAATCCAGATACAAAAGCTATCTGCATGGGAGAAAGTGATGATGAAATGATTAGTGATGATGACAAAATCTGTGACGAAAGAGTGCTGCCAAAACGCAAACTGGAAATGGCGGAGTATCCCGATTTTATGGCTAAACGCTTTGCAGCTTTCACGCCGTATCGAAACGCCACACTCCAGAAATGGCATGATAAAACAAGGCTAACCATGGGGAAGAGTAGCAAGTCTTTCGGGGCATTTGATCGCAACATGGTAACGCAGATCGATCACATTCTAATGGATAAAGAAAGACTAATCCGCCGTACACAAACCAGACGCTCCGAATATCCAGTTATGGGCAAGAAAGAGAAAGTAGCCTTGATGACCGAAAGCAAAATTGTTGAAGGGGAGGACCCAGAACCACAGCTAAAGGCTAACGCCCATCTCAAAGATCTAGATGAAGACGTATTTGATGATGACGATTTCTATCACCAGTTATTAAGGGAGCTCATAGAACGCAAGACAAGCGCGACAGACCCCAATGACCAAGTGGCCATGGGGAAGCAGTGGTTAGCCATTCAGAAACTCAGAAGCAAGATCAAGAAGAAAGTGGATACCAAGGCTAGCAAGGGACGCAAAGTGAGGTTCCATATTCACAGTAAGCTGGTTAACTTCATGGCTCCTATTGACCACAGTGCAATGAGCGATGAAGCCAGGAATGAACTGTACAGAGGGCTTTTTGGACAGAATTCAGCTGTTAGGGAATAAATAATGTTCATTCTTTGGACCTTTTTTTAATTGATGCTGACCATATGTGAAGCATATGCCTATAGTGCCTCACAGTTCTGGAGATGTTCTGACTAGTCATCAAAAAAGTTGACCCTTTCTCGAAGAAGCTTGTATTTGCGAAGCTATCTTTTATTAGCTTTTCAGTTTGGTTCTATTACTTTATATTACTCTACTACTCTTGATCATGAGCTCCAACATAGCAGCTAGAATTACAAGGACAAATGAGACATGAACTTTGAAAGGTTGAATTGCTTATATTTATGTAAAATGTTTCAGAGCTTAATCTGCTGTATATTATTATAAAAAAGATTTGATTGTAAGGTTCAATCTGTGATCAGTTTTTTATGAAAATGTAAAAAAAATGTTTTTTGTACCCCACAGCCACAGACCAAATATTAGACCCGGGGTTCATTTCACAAAGCAGATTTAATGAAAACTTTAGAGTTGGTTAACCCTTAAATGAGGCTAACTGTTGAGTTTTGTGTTTCACAAAGCATGTTTAGATAAATCAGACAGAGGTAAGTCCAGCCTGTTTCACCTGTCTCTCTCTCTCTGTCTGTCTATGTATGTGGTGTCTCTGAAACCTGATCTGGAGCAGGTTTTGTTCTTCTACCCCTGAGTTTCAAAAGTTTATTTAAAATGTATAAATCCAGTTATGTATTTCTCAAATTTAAAATTATAAGCAGTAGATTTAATTTGACTTTGGATCAGATCATTTAAAACCCTGTTCCAATAAAATAGATTACTTATTTCTAACTATTTTATAAATTAGAAATGTATATACATATATATCTATATACCCATATATATATCTATGTATATAGATTTTATATATAAAGAGAGAGCGCTCTCTCACTTGCTCTCTCGCTTGCTCTCTCGCTATAGAGACTTTCCTTTACCATTTGCCATGGTGAATTATTTTCTTGGCTCCAATGACTTAACCTCTACTAAACTCAAGGTGAGTAAATCTCAAGTTGTCTAACACTACTCCAAACCTAATTTCTGAATCAGAAAACAGGGTTGTCCGTCTCAGGGGAGAGCAACTCAGAGTTAACTCAAACGTAGGGTTTGTTGAACCACCTTTGTGAACCCAGGGTACTGGTGTAGAAATGTGTATGCCATTGCCATAGCTGTGTCAAGTCTTAGCATAGTAAAACATACAGACTGGAAGCATGTTTTTTATTAGTCAATAATTATTAGCTAAAACAAATTAACAAAGATTTGGATATCATCCAGATTTGTCTTGAGTGAATATGGCAGATTGGTGCATTCATTCAATATAAAATTCTGGAAAAGACAAAAAAAGCCCCTCACATTGTGTTCATTAAATGGTAACATACAACTCTGAACAGACTTCTCAAGCAAACAATACCTGAGACCTTACTGGACTTTATGTACAAGTGTACACCAAATAACACAAAACAAGTACAGAACAGCTGTCATTTAGTACCTAAATGAGTTCACCGTGGGTTGTATAGTTTGTTACACAACTGAAGTATCAAACTTGCATATAAGGGCATCACTCTGAATATTTCAGGTCAAAGAAAACACTATAGTGGTAAAACATATTTGTTCAGATTATTCTCAAGATTTTTTCCAACACAAAAACTGAACGATTCTTTGGCTGTGATGTCAGACATCAGATGATTTGAGGTGAGACTTGGTTCATTATGCAAACCTTTGCAAAGATTTGCAAGACAAAGCAAAGAAAGAGTACTTGAAAACCTGAAGAGCCTAACCTTGTCACTGCTGTAGACTTTACAGAGCTGTAACACTGAGCTGAACCTGGAGGAGATGAGGCCTGCTGACAGGAGCATGGTGCTGTGCTGGATTATTGAATAGTTTAAGGCGTTCAAGTAGTTTTAGGCACTGAAGTGTTCCAGTGCTGAGGCACAGCCAAGAAGCAAAAATACATGAACTCATTCCAAACACACGGATGTCATGTGTTTGCATTTGCGATAGTGTCCCATCCATCACGCAGGGGGCGCTCTGTTCAGTGGGGCCGGCTGCTGGAGTCTGTGTTGGGCGGCTTCTTTGTCCCATAACCATTTAACCATCCATTAGTTCTTTTGGTTAGACCCCCATTTAGAATGTCCTGGATGTGCTGCACAATTAGATTTATGGCAACTGCACAGACAAAAACAAGGAGTATATTAAATATTATTATTAATTTGTGTTTAGTAAGTGCAGTTCTGAAATAGTTTTGTTTCATGTGTGTCTCACAGTTTGTCAGTGCAGCAAGGGGGACCTAACCAGTTCTATTAGGCAGGTGCTCATAATGCCTGGTTTGCCTGATTGAGTTTGTGACTAGGCCTAGTGAGGCTTGCTGGAATGGACATAAACATTGACTCAGGTCATGGAGACCAAGCAGCAACGTCATCTTTGCATTTATTTAAATCGGCTGAAATTTGCTGAACTACAACTAAATAAACGTCATCATTTCAAGCCTTTGATGGATGACCCCACAATCTTTCAAATATGTAATTATGTTCATTTTAAAAACTAAAACTAACTAAGCACAATTAATTATAGTATATTATTGGGGTGCTCTGACCCTATCAGCAGCTATCCACAACAGGTCCTGCCTTTTTCCCCAGCTACTGTAGGGAGCATTTCCAATATCTAGTAGACTTGTTGAATAAATACCGAACTCGTCAAAAATATTTTGTCCAGTTGCTGTAGACCAAGCTGTTTTGTCAGAGGTCAGTGAACGCAGCTGTGGCCTTCATGATAACACAGGAACACTGGTATCAGAAGCACTTCCTTTCACCAGCGTCTTTATTGTGGCGAACATTTGGGTTTTTCTAAGAAACCTATACTCACCGAGATTATCTACACCTCTGGGAATGATCACATCTGCATATTTCTTTGTCTAGGAAAATAAAATGTCCGTGAGTATGTTTCAGGGACATGTACAGTGATAGGGTGTGTTGACTGTTTGTACTCACAGGCAGACAGAACTCCTCAAAGGCAGGTTTCACAAATGTAATGTACTGTGCCAGAACACTCTCCAAGTCCCGGCCACGTTCACTGATGTCACGGAGCACTACAAAAAACAATCAAACTGTAACTTTTTAAGCATCAAACGTTTTCCTGTTTGGGACACACCATAAAAGTGTCACAATGATGGAACCATAAGTACCACTCCAAAATATCTGAAGTACTATAAGCATGCTTTCTTTTTCTACTTGTTTTGGTCAACTGGACTTTAATGAGCATACATTATAAAACATAACCAGCTCCAGTATAGGTATAAGATAGAGAAAAAAAAACATACATAAACTATAGATGTTGTTCACACTTTGGTACAGGAACCACTGACGTATACTGAATTTATAGCCAGTTAATTCACCGTTTTGTTCAGGTTTTGGACTGCAGTTTGGCAAATTTTGGTCCAAAAAGTTCCACTGTGAATAAATCTGTATATCATGATTTTGTCTGGTACCTCGTCTAGAGAGCCTTGTGTCTGCGTCTGTGTCCACAAAGAGCTTCATCTGGAACAGGTCTCTGATCTCCTGAGAGTAGAACATGAGGATCCCCTCAAACAGCACCACGTCAGCGGGGTACACCGTCACCGTCTCCTGCTTTCTGGTATCAAACACCAACACAGCAACAACTGGTCTGATTGTGGGACTATTTTTCACGTTTTTCTAATAATATGATAAATGTGATTGCCCTTGCCCTTGAGCAGACTGACAAAGATATACCTCTCAGTGACCACCAAACACCCCACCACATTTATACAAGTGAAGGTGTGTGAAGTGTCTTGCCCAAAGACACAACACACACATTCCTTCTCATTTTGTTTGTGACGCATTTACCTGGAGTGGGAAACAAAGTCATACACCGGTATGTGAACGGATTTGCCTGATTTGATGTCACACAGTGTTGAAACGATCAACTCGTTATCAAACGCATCTAAAAAAAAATGAATAGTTTTATATGAAAAAAGCCCTGCTGACTATATTCAAATGCAGTACAGTACATCCAGATGATAATTGAAATGTTGTGTACCTGGGTGGTCGAAGTTAAACTGTCCCTTTAGAGCCTTGGCCTTCTGTTCTGTGGTCAGGACTCTGTAGAAACTGTCCTGGCTGAGGATGGCCACTTGTCGCTGGTGATGGTCGATCTCATTCTGTCCCAGCAACTCCATGATTTTACTGCAAACTGATGACTACCAGCAAAGATAAGTGCTATGGTCAACTGCTTGGTCATCATCTTTCATTCTAATCAATCAAATAAACCAAATTATATTAATTTAAGTCTTTATTTACATGATACAAGAGTAGAACAGGTGGGTCATTGAACAGTTACGATACATAACAAAGGAAGTCAAACCTACCACTAACAACTGTCTACAAACCACAGCCTCCAATGACCCAACCAGCTGTTCAGTAACTAACAAGTATCTTCACATTGCAGTAAAAATACAAATCTACCTTTATTAATTTAAAAACTAGATACCTTTCCCCTAAAGCAATATATATATAAATAGCATTATGTATTAAGTAATGTATTGATGAATATCAAAGACTAGTGCAGTGTTTTTCAATATGTAATGTGCCTAATCAAAATCTAATCAATCTGTATATATTAAAAATCAACAACAATTCAAGAGAATATATAATGAAAGGAATGAAACATAATATTAATGAGAATTATCTCATAGCGGTGACAAAAATCTCCAGTATGAAATTTGATTCAAGACAATACAGAGATGACTAAGACACCATTCCAGACAATGTTGCATCATAAACATTTTTTTTTTAATCAAATCACATTAAAAATATCACCCAGAAGATTAGAACAAGCATTATTATATTATATTATATTATAGCCTATTGATTTTTATTGTACATCAAATATGCTTCTGGGTTTTTTCCAAGTAGCACACCTGAAGCTGATTAACTAAAATGTCACTTTTTTTTTTTAAAGATAAAAAAAATCATTTCATTTATTAGACTTTTATTTTTACCAGTAGGCCTGTTTATGAGCAAAGCTAAAAGGATGCCCATATATTAACCGATATTATTTAATTTGACCCATCTCTGAAGGGACACGTTGGGGCATGCTGTGTCCTGATTTGATGTAGACGTCTGTACATTCAGTGCTATTCTTAAACAATTAACAGCAAAAATATACTGGATTGCCATTGCAAATTTTCTATTTAATAAGAACGAGGATTATGCAGTGAGTACAAAAACAAAGACACATTGACAATAGACAACCAAGAATTAAATAATTTCTCTAAGAAAAATAAAATAACAGCGCACCTTTCCACTGGCTGTCCCCCCGGAGACCCCGATAAGGAAGGGTTGCCGGTGGCTGTCTGTTCTCTGCCCCGGCTTTGTGTCGCTGTCGCCGGCCATGCTGCCTGTACACAGCACTCTCTGCGGCTGCTCTCTCACTACACTACTGCCGCTGACTGTGCACGCGCCTCCGCTGCTGATGCTTGAGACATGCGCGCGCTCCCCCCTTTCGGAAAAAACCAAAAGGATGAGAAAAGATGGCGTGCCTTACTAACCCACATTATACCCACCGGCTTTACCATGGTTGTGTATGTAAACCGAGTAAGAGATTATTGGAAAAGTCATACATAGCATAAGAACACGCAATAGACTGCAATACATGGACTGGGAAAATAAGTGAATCAACAAGCCCAGTTTATCACAAAATACAATGGAATATAGTTTAAAATCTTTGTGAATTTAATGACGTATTTTAAATTATATTACTATTACATGTTTTATTAGTAGCCTTATTTTTAATTTAGAGATAGTTTAGTTAAAAATCAACCAAACCAACCATAAAATATATTGTGGAACCTCTGCTTTCAATCCCTTCATTTGTTTTCATATTTCTTGTTTTCAGAGCAAACATGTACTTAAAAGTCTGTGGTGTGTATTTATTTTTGTAAATTCCCATATTGCAAAAATAATAAACAAACAAATTAGTAAATAAATAACATTTGTAGATTTTACAGAGTTTAAAACAGAATGTCCGTCCAGCTCCAAGGAGGTTTTACATTGAACCGGAAATACAAGCCTTGACCTTTCTTCGAACGCTGACCTAGCATTAGCTCTGTAATACTCACCGGTGTAATGTGCTCAGTGTGATTGTTATTGCTCTAAACAGCTATAATCTACATTTTATTTACAACCGTATACGTAGGACAGTTATTACAAAAACAGCACAATGAGTACTATGTTTCCGGACACCATTCTCATTGTATTTATCTCTGTTTGCACTGCGTTGTTAGCCGAAGGTAAGTGGTATTTTCTGCCACGGATTATTAAGAGCCAAATTCAAAAACTTTGCGCCTATTGCTGTTTATTCTCCACGTGGAATGTTTTATATACGACATACTTAGAAAATAATGCTATTGAGGTGTAATAGGAACCGATTTAGCAATAGCTGATGCTAATGTGTGTTTTTGCATTGAGGAGAAGTAAGTAGTAAGCGCAGTAATTTCACCCCCATTAATATAAAAACTGAACAAACCTTAAGAGCGTTGTTGAAATGAGTTACAGTATTTTTAATTTTCAAAAATCATAAGTTTTATTCAAAGATAGTCTATGTTTTATTTCAGGAATAACTTGGGTGTTGGTGTATCGGACAGAAAAGTACAAGAGACTAAAGGCAGAAGTTGAAAAGCAAAGTAAAAAGCGTAAGTACCTATTACTTAAGTACCTAGTAGACTACTGCGTCTGATTTACCGTTTTTCAAGTAAAATATGTTATGTCTAATTCTCTATATTCAGTTGAGAAGAAGAAGGAAACTATTACAGAATCAGCAGGACGCCAACAGAAGAAGAAAATTGGTACAAAACAGTTTAATACAAGGCAACATTTTTAACCCAGTTATTCACAAATACAAACTTTCTCACGGGTTTATTACAGAAAGACAAGAAGAGAAGCTTAAGAATAACAACAGAGATCTGTCTATGGTGAGATGATTAATGATTCATTTATTATTTGGCAAGTGTTCTATGATTTTGTAATATTTTATGTGTTCTTGTAGGTGCGCATGAAGTCCATGTTTGCCATTGGTTTTTGCTTTACAGCTTTGATGGGCATGTTCAACTCCATGTAAGTTTAACCAAAAACTGTACCATTATTAATTGGATATAAAAAATATATCGCACCACTCTTGAGTATACAATTGGTGTTACAATACTGCTGTAAAAATCTACATTGTACCCTTTCTCTGTTTGTTTTGTTCAGCTTCGATGGCAGAGTCGTGGCCAAACTGCCCTTTGCCCCTCTGTCTTACATCCAGGGCCTGTCCCACCGTAACCTGCTGGGAGAGGACTACACTGACTGCTCCTTCATCTTCCTCTACATCCTCTGCACCATGTCCATCAGACAGGTAACATCAAAAATCATACAAAAAAAATTCTTTGCATTAACCAAGAGCAGCAAATATAACCCTAATCTATACACATTTGTAGATCATGTCTGTTTAAAATAAATCAGGATGACAATTTTATTAGAGGGGCTCCGATCAGGATTTCTTAGCCCATCACTCACTGATCATAGAAAATATGATGAATACTGATCATGTCTACAATAAGACCCAAATATAAATATAAGTGAAATCAATCAATAAGAATTTAATGAGATTAATCACACCTTTGACTGGGAATAATCACAATTAGCCCCTAGTCTAGTTTCGGATAGTGCATCTGTATGTAGCCTCTTCTTTGAATGAGGTTGCCTATTTATGAACATAGCTCTGCTAATGTGAGACCTGTGTGCTTCTGCGATTAATCGTTCAGAATTCTATTCCATACATTTCTTTTTCTTACGTTATAGTTGTAAAAAGACTACTTCACATTCAAGAATTAAACTTGCGGGATGCGGTCTTTACCTGCTGTAGCCTAAAGGCAGCTAAATGTTGATCCACTAAACTATTCTCTCTCTCTCTCTGTATATTTTTACAGAACATCCAGAAAATGCTGGGTCTTGCTCCATCCAGAGCTGCTACTAAACAGGCCGGAGGATTCCTGGGCCCCCCTCCACAGGCAGCTAAATTCTCCTGAAAATTTCAGATGGGTTCTCAGTGTTTTTTAAAGGACAGCGACTGTGTGCAGCTCCCTCTAGAGGTCACAGACATAACTGCCTCATTTATTGTCACCTATACTGTCAGCTGTGTGTTTATTTAAATGTAACATTTAGATATAAATTATAAGGAGAGGTTCTTAAATATCAAATTTATCTTATTATCTAAAATTATTTCTAGTTCATATTTAGCTCATAGGTTGTTTTGATGTTTTAATTTTAATTGACACATTAGATTATATTTCTTTGCCAGTATTATTACACATCATGGTATGGATCTTGACATAATATTAATAAAGTTTTATAAATCATTGTTTTTTTTTTTTACCTAAGTTTGTAACAACAGTTCTCTAACCAACTGCAACGCATTATGCCTCTCCATTTCTCTTCTGTTAATCAGTGAAACTATACCAGCATAACTTTGACAACTACAAAATCTAAAGTTCAAGAGGTTTGTTGTTTTATCTGAAGTCTTTGCGCAAACCAGTAAAAACGGCACGTGTCATAATTCTCACTCAAGGAAAAGCACGGTCACTTCATTCTTCATTTTTTTACTGAAACAGCAAGAAAAGTAAAGTAAAAAGTTTACTTACAATCGTAGTAATTGTTACTATCACTACTAGTACTACTGTGGTCACTAATGCTCCTACCACTTAGGCTGTTGCACCAAGGGTAAGTTTTTGTATTCTGCCCATTGCGGTCTGAATTCTAAATCTAAATTGGGCATTGAAGTCCGTGCTGGGGCAGGACTAAACGTTCTGACACTAGACAAATCAGTTTTGGTATAAGACATGGTAGGATAGAGATGGACTCATAATCACAGCATACAGAGCAGATTGGTGATGTGTATAACATAGGCCCACATATTTGTGCAGGTTTGAAGTGTGTAAATAATTATTGTCCATTGTCTGA
This sequence comes from Philypnodon macrostomus, assembly GCA_036025475.1. Lineage (NCBI taxonomy): Eukaryota > Metazoa > Chordata > Actinopteri > Gobiiformes > Eleotridae > Philypnodon > Philypnodon macrostomus. The sequence continues at coordinate 9,497 of JAVQKC010147854.1, read as the reverse complement.
TAAACCAAATTAACTAGTGCAATAAAGAGGTGCTGTAAGGTCTAGTTTAGTCCTCATTTAGGATTCTAGTTTAAACCTTGTCCTGACCCTGGCCTGGTTTAGATCCAGTTTAATTCTGGTTTATATATATAGTCCCGGAATAGTGCCCTGTCCTGTTCTGTCTGATTTGGCTCCCAATATTATGACTCTGCAGACCAACAGCACTTTCAGGACAACACTCAGAACAACAGTTTCAGGACTTTGGTTTTTCATGACAGCGCCTCCTTGCTGCGGTGTGCTGTTTATTGGGGTTTCTACAATAAATGTTATTAATGTTTATTGTACGCTATATGTATCAATGCAGGTAGTTGGTTAGGTTATTATTTTACTAATTGCGTGGATGTCTTAATAGTCTATTGTGGAAAATGACTCATGCTTATAAAAGGCTATGTTTTAATGAAAGTTTATTGGTTAGTAATTTTAAATGTAGCAAAATTATTTTACTACATTTAAAATTGAGTTAGATTATTTTTATTATGTATATTTTTAAATATACTTTTAACTACTACTCACTACAAAAACAAAACGGGTAACAAACCATTCAGTACTTTCTGTAATTATAACAACCATTGCAACATTTACTGAAAATAAACTGTACTGTTATCAGAATCAGAAATCAGAAAAGTTTTATTGCCATAGAGTGAACAGGGTCACATCATTAGGAAATTGCTGTGGTACTTGGTGCAAACATAAAATACATATATACAATTTGTAACACCACCCTGAGAAGTCCTACAACTCATGTGACTAAGCAAGAGAAAAACAAGCTTAGTAATGTTCAAATATCAGTATGTCAGATTTTCTTAAAACCGTAGAGTGGCAGTAGGGGCAGTGGTAAACTGTCGGACATCTGCAGAGGAGAGCGTGTCACTGTATTGTAGATTCTGAAAAACAACAGCAAAACAGTACATGCTAAAATTCACATGTGCAAATATTACCTTCATGCTGGATTGATTTTATTGACGTGTGTTTGTAGGTGAATTTAAACCTTTAATAACCTCTTTGGTTACTGAGGATCACATAATGCACAGTGGAAATCACTGCAGAATCCATTTCATCCATGAATTCTCTTTTTGAATTGTTCTGAGAAGACACTCAAGTCACAATCCTTAGATTTATAAAGAGAGAGCTAGTCAATTCTCCGCCACACCATATAGGCGAGATGAAATATATTGTTATAATTAAGTGATTTTATATATTGAATGTTATTATTAAATTATATTCGTAATACGCTTCAGAATACCACTTTTATTTTGTAAAGCATCTTCAAGATTTCATAACGGGGCAGTATGATAGAAACTGACCACAAAAATGTATACAAATGCACAAAAGTAAAGTTGACTTTTGTCCCAGATTAGCAAATCCGAGAGTGTTTGTTCTTTTGTTCTCGATATAAGTGCATTCTGATAAACGGTAACTGGAAAAGACAATAATACGGTAAATCAGCCACGTGAACTGAGATGATCGGACACACCCAAAGAGAAGGCGTGGTGAAAAGGGGCGTGAATTAAATTTATATTACATTGCGACCAGACCTTAAACAAACGCCAAAGGTAAAAGTCGCATTGAGTTTGTTTTATATTGTTAAATGTTAACTTTTTGATGATTACTCGCTGCTATGCTAATCTGGTTTCAAGTTAGCTAGGTTAGCACAACATGTTAGCAAGTATAAGGATTGGAGTTCATTGCATTTTCTCACTTCTTTTGCAGGTCCGCTGCGTTTTGGAATGGCGCAGTCTCTTCTCGACAGCATGCCCGGGGCTTCCACTGGGACTGTGGTTGTAACAGACCACCTGAATTTCTGGGGTGGACAGCGAGTCAAACCCAAGCAAGAAAAAGATGCGGAGCCTGTCTACGAACCTGCAACTGGTAACAAAATACTGCACACTATTTTACACACAGATATTTTACATAGTCCCTAACTTCATTGTATCTACTATTGCTTTCTACGTACTTATTCAAACGTAGTGTGTGTTTGCATTTGGGGACTATTTATTTGATTGTGAATAGAATGCATTTGCAGGGAAAAAATGCTCTTATGTAACTAATTCTGTTCTGGGAGGAGCAGATATGGGTTATTGGGGTCAAATGTGCAAATCAGACAGAAGCAGTGCAGACAGCAACGTTGCACAAGCGCACACACAATGTAGGAGTAGCCAGTGGTCACATGGTCATTGAAAACCAGAATAAAACATGGATGTTTTAAGTGCAATTGGTTTGTTTAGGGAAAGATTGGAATTGGATATTTTAATTTTGTAAAATTGTCACACAGTCCTACATAAATACCCTACTTGTGGTATATGTAATATTTTCCACAGATTTCACTAGAACGTCAGCGATTTCACTAACGTTTTGTAAATAGTGAATGTATTATATTGCTACAGCATGTTTTAACCACTATTAACTTCATCAACAAATACTACAGTAGGGTGTCTGTTGGATCAGACCATAAAGGGCCAGCCTTCACTCCTCATGCTCGGGTGTGCATCACCTGTCGCCAGTCCAACACTGCTCCTACCTTGCACCACATTTGATAGACATTGACATTGATAGAATTTTCCTGCTTCTAATCCATTAACATTGAGGATAAAATGTTCACTTGCTGCATAATGCATCCATCCACTAACAGGTGCCATAATGAAGAGACATATTCTGTGTTATTCACTACACCTGTCAGTAAATCAATGTCATGACTGTCATGATTGATGTAAGCTGACATTCACTGGTTTGTTGCTTTTCTAAAGGCCGGGTGCTGTGCCAGATGTACCCTTGTCTAGAGGAGGAGATAGATGAAGCCATAAAGAGTGCCCATAAAGCCTACCTGATATGGAGGAAGATGGCTGGTATGGAGAGGGCCCGGGTGATGTTGGAGGCCGCCCGCATTATCAGGGTAAGGTAATTTAAGGAAAGCTGATTCTAACTACTACTGTCAAATTACGCAATAGACTATGGCATTACATTGCTCTAGTTATTTATTAAGCAACCCTGACTCTAAACTGTTGCATTTGTATCACTTGACTAGATACAGCTGAACTGTAATAGGTCAAACTTTTAGAATTGAATTAAAATACTGTGATTAATTGGTGTGTTATACATGTCTTTCTGAAACAGGAGCGGAGAGAGAAGATTGCCAAACTAGAAGTGATCAACAATGGGAAGTCCATCACTGAAGCTCTGGTGGATATTGATATCGCCTGGCAGTGCATTGAGTACTATGCAGGCATGGCTGGAACCCTGGCAGGTTGGTCATAACGGTCTTGATGTTGCAGCCATGGCACAAATGTTGGCTTTTTAGTAGATTGAAGATAAAGTAATCATACATCTGTGCTGCATTTAGCTTGATTAGCCTTAATGTTCATATAGACATCACTTACAATGTTTTTTACCCACTCACTGACAACAATGTATGCAGGCCAGCATATCCAGCTTCCTGGAGGAGCTTTTGCCTACACTAGGAGGGAGCCTTTGGGAGTGTGTGTTGGAATTGGTGCCTGGAACTACCCTTTCCAGATTGCAGCATGGAAGTCTGCTCCTGCTATTGCCTGTGGTGAGTCTATGTTTCCTACTGCCCTATTGTCACCATTCCTGCCTTAGTTCTGCTCATGTCTTATTTTCAGGTAATGCCATGGTGTTCAAGCCTTCACCAATGACCCCTGTGACGGCTGTGATTCTGGCTGAGGTCTATAAAGAGGCTGGAGTTCCTGATGGTCTGTTCTGTGTGGTTCAGGGAGCGGCAGAGACTGGGTCTCTGCTCTGCCACCACCCCATGGTCGCTAAAGTCTCCTTCACCGGCAGTGTGCCTACAGGCAAAAAGGTGCATCAGGAACTCCGTATGTTTCACAACCTTATTAGACAAGCAGGGATGTTTTTGGTTCTTGCCTTAGAGCATTTGAAAGTACAGATATTGCCTTAAGTCCATGTATTTGATCAAAACCCATGAGTGCGGTTCTGTCTTCAGGTGATGGAGATGTCGTCAAAGACGGTGAAGCAGGTGACTCTGGAGCTCGGGGGTAAGTCTCCTCTGGTCATCTTCAAAGACTGTGAGCTGGAGAATGCCATTAAAGGAGCTCTTATGGCTAACTTTCTCACACAAGGAGAGGTAAGATCACTAACTCTTAATGTATACATCTATTTAGAGATGATAGGGTTAACACATGTTACTATTTTTGGTGATTATTTATGACTCGATGGGTTACTATGGGCCTAGTTAAATGAACAGTATTTATGCAGCAAAATCCAACAGAACAAATTGGCTCGTAATAGAAACTGTGTTCCTAGCCATAAGTAAAGTTTGCATTTGTCTAGTTGGCTAGTGCTAATGTCAAGCCCTGAAAATCCTGTAAAAAACTAAAACAACAGTATTGCTTCTGACTTTACATCCATCCATCCATCCATTTTCTTCCGCGAAACCGATCCACATTGCACCAGCCCTTTTTAAGGGTGCAGGTGGTGGGTCCACAGGAAGGCCTGACAGCGTGTGCTTGGGCGGGGACTGGAACCACCGACCCTCTGGTTGAAGGGCGAGCACCTACCCACTGCACCACCGCTGCGGCATTCATTACATAACTGCTCTCTGATAACAGCACTTTAATTTTAAATAGAAACTTATAATTTTGATTCTAAGGTTTGCTGCAACGGGACCAGAGTGTTTGTTCAAAGAGAGATCCTGCCTCAGTTTCTGGAGGAGGTGGTGAAGAGGACCAAGGCTATCCGAGTTGGTGACCCACTGCAGGATGACACTCAGATGGGAGCTCTCATCAGTAAACTTCACCTGGACAAAGTGCTGGGGTTTGTGGAAGGAGCCAAGAAACAGGTTTGTACAACAAGACACAAGACCTCCTGCCTTTACCGATGACCCAGGCCTGTGTAGTCCGATAAATATTAGCACCTGTTCAAATGTTGAGTAAACTGATGAGTTGCTAGGAAGGAATTTGTCTGATTAACAAATTAATCAGAACACTGAAATATGCTAACTCAAACATTGTTCTTGTCATTACTTTAATTAATCTTTGTATTTGTTTTTCATAGGGCGCCCGAGTGCTTTGTGGAGGAGAGCCATTTGTCCCCAGTGACCCCAAACTGAAAGGTGGCTACTTCATGTCACCCTGCGTATTAGGTACTATATTCATTTCTATGGTTCTTTCTCACTGTAACCTCCTGTTTCCCAGTATTCTATTGTCCTCTTTATATTCTCTTGTACACAGATAACTGCAGAGATGACATGACCTGTGTGAAAGAGGAGATCTTTGGCCCTGTCATGTCTGTCTTGCCCTTTGACACAGAGGAGGAGGTCATTAAGAGGGCTAACAACACCACCTTTGGATTAGCTTCAGGGGTCTTCACCAGGTCAGTAGAGGACACAGGCTTATTAAGCACTTTTTAGTTCAATGTCGCTCTTTGTTCTTCAAGATATGAAGAGTCTTGGGCAATAATGGTTTGAATGGAATACTTATTAACTTGATTAGGACCTACAGTTGTTTCTGTACTTGCCTCTAGGGACATTTCTAGAGCCCATCGTGTTGCTGAAAACCTGGAGGCTGGTACTTGCTTCATCAACAACTACAACATCAGTCCTGTAGAGGTGCCATTTGGAGGATACAAGAATTCAGGTAGGATTGTGATCATGTTCCTAAGAAACCTTGATTATCCACAATGGCAGAATGGTTGATGCTCCTGACTTTCGGCAAGGACGTTATAAATTCATTTCCCTGGCTGTCCAACACAAGTATGAGAATCGTCAAGATTAGGCTAATTATATTTTTTCTTCCTAGGCTTTGGCAGAGAGAATGGACAGGTGACTATCGAGTACTACTCCCAGCTCAAGTCTGTTATTGTGGAAATGGGAGACGTTGAGAGCATCTTCTGAATTTTCTTTCACCAAATTTACATGAATGTAGCCATAATGTGAATATAGCTCCTGAACACAGCAATAACAAAGTAACTCTAACATTTTTTGGCACTCTATTTTGCTACTGGTCCAATTGTAACAATAAAAATAACACCCCTAATTGTCTGCTCTCTGTTTTTCCCTGAAGGGTAATTCACCTTTGGAGTTGAGAAGGGCTGTACTTGTTTTTGCCACTTAATCTTTAACCAAATGTGGGTTAAAAATGGGTAACCGATTAGCTATGACTTAACATGACTGATCTGAATTTCTTTGTGCTGTTCTGATTGCAATATAATGTGCTTCAAAGGAGTTAGAATAAAAATGCAGACCATTGTGTTTAGTCATGTATGTTGTAATTATATCGGTGAAACAACGATATTACGGAATCACCTTTGTCCGCGTCTGCAGATCCTACGTGTGAACACGATAACTTAAACTATTTGCCGGATCAGTTTCAACTTTTACACACAGGTACATATCATAAACACGCCGAACTGGATTGATTTTGGTACTTCTATGATTAATGACCTTTAATTAACTACTTAATGCCTGCTGAACAGAGCTCTGGGCTAGTGTATATTTAATGTACACATGCAAATTACAGATGTCAAATAAAGAATGCCTCAATAGTGCCCCCATGTTTATGAACCCTATGGGACCCTGGACATACTTTCTTTTTCAGAGAGCAATGAAACTTGGGACTGTGATTCTCCACAGTGTACCCAAAAACAAACAGGAAGTCGACCATTTTGGATTGAAATGGCGAAGTCAAGTATATTTGACAGCCGATTAGGCTCAAACCTTAAATACCTAATTACCCCCCCCCCCCCGGCCCTGAACACATCTGACTAATATGATGACAGTTACATATATAGCGCCACCTATAGACTGAAAGAAGAATGTAGTTTTAGGGAAACTTACTAAATTTGTCAAAAAACATCATTCACAAACATCATAAAAATCAAACAGACCCTTTCAATGTTTGTCATAGTTTGGGAGCGGGGCCTTTTCATTGCTCGTTAACAATATAAAAACCCTTAAGCACACAACGTCTGATTAAAGTGCCCGTTGGAGCCATAACATTTGTGGCAGACGTATGGGGCCGTTTCGCCAAAATGCACCTTGCTGACTAAATCCCTATTTTATTATGTTTTTTGTTTACAATGGTTAGTCCTGATATAGTGTATTGTATTTGGCTTCGAATAGCACTTGAAAAGCCAAATGCTTTCTGATGTGGTACTTGTTTGAAATCTTTGAGAAGCGCTGTAGTGTGTAAATTATGACCCGTCAACTTTGAGCAACGCTTCCATACAGTAGGTGGCGCTAACCAACGATACAGACCCCATGAAGCAGTTTTACTTCCTGAGGACTACCGGAGCTAAGTAGCGTGAAGCTAACACAACAACAATGCAGGTATTGTGTCTTTTAGTTGTATTTCTTGTTTTACACGATTGGTTTTAATACTACAAACATATTATCATAACAAGTGCATCTTTCTTTTGGCAGCAACGTGAAGAGAAGCAGCTGGAAGCGTCGGTGGAGTCGCTCGCCTCTCGAGTAGCCCATGTCAAGAACGCTTTGCACAGCTTTATTTACAAGTTAGAAAACGAATACGAACGGTTAACATGGTAAGTAGGACCATAATTTAGTGTTTCTATAACAATATCTTTATTACCACGCACATACCATTCACATACAACAAATGGGAAAGTGTATACAGTACAGTAATGTATTTGGAGATCTTTGACCGAGCCATCACATCATTTCGGCCTTGTCAATCAGTTCCAGCAACAAGTTCAAAACGTCATTTGTGGACTCATTAAGTGTCATCATAAAGAGATAATCTGTTTTATTTGCTTTGGCTTGTCAGTGTGGGCATAATGTAAAGATCTCTCTCTTCCCAGGCCGTCAGTTTTGGACAACTTTGCGCTCCTGTCTGGTCAGCTCAACACCATCAACAAACTGCTGAAGAACGAGAAGACGCCATCTTTCCGCAGTCAGGTCATCATTCCCCTGCTGCTCTCTCAGGACAGAGACGATGATTTAGCAGTATGTACTCACTTACATGTCCTGTGTGTAGATCTATGCTTCACCTATGCTACTTCACCTTCTGCACCTTATTCCCTTCAGAAACTAACAGAGCAGCGAGTACCAGTGTTCAGCCATGAGATAGTACCAGATTATTTACGCACCAAGCCTGACCCTGAGGTGGAGGAGCAGGAGAAGCAGCTGAGTGCAGAGGCAGCTCGCATAGGGCCTGAAGTGGCACAGGTCTGTATGTTTACATGCACTGGTTTAAAAGACAACAGAAACTAGAATTTACATGTACCAGAGCAATGGTCAGTCCCAAGCTGTTTTAAAGATACTTCTTGTTTGCCCTATGTATGTATGGCCCACATGTAACCACAGTGACTGTTTGACACTTGTGTTTGTGACAAGCTGATGTTTATCTCAACAGAAGCAGATCCAGACATTGAATAAGCTGTGCTCGAGTTTGTTGGAGAAACTCAACAACCCCCGAGATGACCGAGAGGCTGAGAGTGCAGGTCTCTAGTGTATATTTAATGCAGCTATCCAGTCAACTAAAAAGGCCTTTGATGGAAACACATTTTATTTTATCTTCTTAATTCATTCCTGTACATAAGATAAAACATAGTATTTAATATAACATAAACATAACTTCTACCTCGTAAAATTATGATTGTATTTTTTCTTCAGCTCTGAGGCAGAACAAGCCATCGTTCAACCCTGCGGACACTAATGCCCTGGTAGGAGCAGTGGCATTTGGGAAGGGTCTGTCTAAATGTAGGCCTCCAGGTCCAGTGGCCCCTGGGCTGCCGGGACAGGGGCCCATGATGAGCGGGGGCCCCACACTGCAACAGGTCACTATCGGAGGACAACAGGCCCCTATGGGTGGACCTGTACCTCCACAACAGCAAGGTCAGCCAGGTGAGAGAGTGTTCTTTTACAGGATAACACCCAAAATGATACCACTTTGTCTCGTTTATAACCATTAGCGGGCTGGTGACCTTAGATTGACTCTCTAAATATACTGTGGATCTAACTAGAATGCACATTAGAACTAGCTAATTAATCTTTGTTTTGCTTACAGGAAAAATGCCCAGCAGCATCAAGACAAACATCAAGTCTGCTTCAGCTTCAATGCATCCATACAACCGATAAAAACATCATGTTTGTATATACAAAGGACTTTATATAGTGTTTAATATTTCTTCTTTTTTGAGACCTCAAAAAATAATAAACTGTGTTTTTGTACATGTTGAGTGTTTATGTGCTCAGTTAGTCAATGTGGTTTCAGTTCAATCTGTGCCAAATGACATGTATAATATGGGACAATGCAGTTTAGTCAGCAACATTTATTTGACTGGCCGTATTGTGACCTATTCAAATTTGGGGCGGCAGTGGTGCAGTGGGGTAGGCGCTCGCCCCTCCAGAGGGTTGGTGGTTCGAGCCCCCGTCCGAGCGCACACTGTCGTGTCCCTGGGCAAGACACTTAACCCACATTGCCTATGAATGAATGTGGTTGTGTGATTGGTGTTCGGTGGTGGTC
>JAVQKC010147832.1:0-19855 GCA_036025475.1 Philypnodon macrostomus | reverse complement strand
GTCGCGGAGTAATACATACCGGTACTATGCTTCACCGTAGTATTAGTAGTGTTTATATATGACCCCAAAATGGCATTTGAGGGATTTGTGGACGAGGAATAAACTGAAAAAGTGACTGTATTGTATATTACGTGTTATAACTGAATACATTTAAGTTATTGTGAATATCAGACTTTTTTTTTTTACGTGTTACAACTGAACAATGTTGAAAGTTATTGTGAACACGTTTAATAAAGTTTGACTGACTGACTTGTCTGACTGTTTTGTTTTGCTTAATGCACCTTATGGTGCGCTCTATAGTGCGGAAAATACGGTATGTGGTAGTTCTAGCAAGTCAACAAATATAGTATCTTCTTAGTGAGCCACGTCACAGTCACCTATTTATCTTCTACTTGTGGCACTTCAATCCATCTCAAAATAAACTCAAGATGCCAAAATTAGAGCTCGTATAAAATAGACCTTAGCTGAAGAGGAATGAATTGACTGTAGCACATTTTAATTCATTATATATACACTTGCTACAAACACACTCAAATGCAGATTCACATCCTAGTTTTAATATGTAGGCCATACAGGGACTTGTCTAGGAATGTATCCACACTCATTCACTTTCTGGGCCATATCACTGCAACTATGGGCTTGAGGTGGGTTTTTAATTCCCAGTCCTATTCATACATTACTTCTCACCTACATGTACAGTATGTATGTGAAGGTTCTCAATTGTCTAGGTCATGATCTAATAAAAACTTAGAAGGTATCGCAGACATTTTGACTTTCCCACTATTCTCTAAAGAACATATGATTCCTACACATTTATTTGTGCTCACCTGTAAATGATTCCTCTTCGATGCAGGAAAAATAAGCCAGCAGCAATCTCTGCAGCATAAAACCTGCACGATAAATACGTAGTTATTATACATTTGTCTATAGACACCCAAAAAACTAGAGCCATTTCAATGCAACACGAAAGCTAAGGGCTATTGATGTTTTTTAATGAGGTGCTGTGCTGCAACAAACATAAAAAATCCACCAAGCTTTGTCTCCATAAACAATGCACTTTTGTCGATAGTGAGAATTGCTATTGGATTGTTCTTTAGACTGTGTGGAATGTATCTTAGACAGGATCTGGTGCATGTCCTTACACTGCCTGTGGCTCTTTGAACTTGCCCATGCGCTGGATGTGATACATGAGGTCGCCACCGTTAATGTACTCCATTACAAAATAGAGACGGTCCTGGAAAAAAGAAATATAATTAATAGTAAATCACTTTTTTTAATCTATTTAGCTTTCATGAGATTTTGACAGAAGTACTGTCACCGGCCACTTTATTAGGCAGATCGTGCACCTAATAAATGGCTTGTGGCTTTGTTTTGACATGCATTCAGATGGTCTTCTGTAGACCTTGGTGTATTGAGCTACTTGTGTTGCTGTTGTCATCTATAATTCTGAAGTAGCTGTTTTCATCATTCACATTTGGGCATTCTTGGTCACAGAACTGCCAAATGGATACTTTCTCATTTTCAATCTGATGCATAATTCAAACTCCAGCAGATCTGTCTTCAACACCTTCCTACCTAGCCTATATACATTTACTTGCGGTCATGTGGTTACCTGGTTACCTGCTTGATGGTACAACTACAATAATGAGCACAGATGTACCTAATAAATTGGCCAGAGTGCAGAGAACCAGCAGCGAGTGTCCCTGGATGTCCCCTGGCTGTTATAGCATAATCATAACATATAGGCTCCAGCTATAGATGTATTTTCCACAATAGAGGACATAAAATGCATCAGATAGTTTTATCAGAAGAAGAATGGCTTGCCTTACAAAGGCATCCTTGAATCACCTTCTCTACGTAAAAAGAATTGACGTCACAGGCGACCTGTGAAGCTTTGTATTCATAGGTGGTCCATGCTCTGTATCAGTTTTCAGAGTAGAGGTGGGGAATAACTAGAAGTGGAAAGGGGGACTGGTGGCTCACACATACTGTACATTAAGATGTTGATGAATGGATCATTGGATAACATATTAGAAGTGTGTGTGTGTGTTTAAAGTACACACCACCGTCTGGAAGCAGGAGTGTAGTCCTGTGAGGAAAGGTGGCTTGTCTCTTTGAGCCAGCACTCTCTTTTCCACCATCGTACATTCGACGTCATCATCTTGGATCACCACGTCCTTCTTTAGGATCTTGATTGCGTAGAGCTCCTCTGTAGATTTCATCTCGGCTAACATTACCTGAAATGTCCGCACACAAAAGGTTAGAAATTGAAACCAAAAAAGGACTATAAGAAGCATTGTTAGTCTCAGTTCTGACCTTGCCAAAGCTGCCTTTCCCGAGCAGAGCCAGGAAGTTGAAGTCATTGAGTTTGACCCTGTCCATGTTGCCTGAGGGCAGACTGAAGCGCCGGTGGTCTGACGGTGTGATCACTTTCTTACCGTGCCCTAACTTGGCTTTCTGTGGGAGACAAAATATTAGATTATTAACAAAAACAGGAAGCATTCAATCAATATTTTGAAATAATATTACCAATGCAATAGAGATTGTATTTTTGGCAAGGTTGGGTTGTTAGTTGGTTTGAGGCTACTCAAAAACTAGGCCCACGCTGTCATAACGCGACAGCAAGGTGTATATCGGCAAAACGGCCCCATACATCTACCACCACTGCTATGGCACCTTAAACAGACATTGTTTGTGTTTTTATATTGTTAAGAAGCAATTAAGAGGCCTCGCCCCCAAACCATGACAAACATGGGAAGGGTCTATTTGACTTTTTTGATTTGTCTAGATATTTGATTTGTTTTTGCCAAATTTGGTAAATTTCCCTAAAAGTTAATACTTCTTTGAGTCTATAGGGGGCGCTATTGAGGTAACTGGACTCATATATATTAATTTGCATACGTACATTAAATATACACTAGCTGATAACTGTGCTAGAATTCATGAGATTTTCAGCAGGATTAATGTCTTATTTAATGTGCTGTAGTGCATTCATTTGTTAATTACAATATTATATATATATGTTCAATGTACCAAAATCATTCCAATTCGGTGTCTTTATGATATGTATCTGTGTATACAATTTGAAAGTGATCAAGCAATTTGTTTTTGCGAGTTATCGCGTTCACAGCTACAATCTGCGGATGTGGAATGCGAATGCGGACTGAGGCGATTCCATAATATCACCAAAGCGCGTTTTGCTGATATAATGAATCTACAGATTTTTAAGTCATTTTAAGCAATTTAATACTTCAGCAAATTCAGGCTAACGTGTTAATCCAGTTGTATATAAAGCACTGATACTTTATTATAATTTTATAATTCAATTCATGACAGACTATATACCAGTGTATAAATGGTGAGCATATTTTTGCCACAATTGAGCCCGGCAAATCTCCAGCTACAGATCTTTTTACTGTTACTATTTTTTGGGTAAGTGAGATGTAGGTGGTCAGCGGGGGGTACCAGCCACACTAGGACCCCGTGGTTATAATGACAGGCCTGCCAACCCGCTCTGAACAAAAGGGTAATTAGGGCCCCGCCAGCTCCTATCAGCGTCCTATCAGCGCTAACACCAATGTCTTTTTCTATCTGAGACGGGTGGGACACCAAAAGCTGTCACCAGGGCAACCATTTTTACATTTCAATCTGACCATAGTTTTTACATAATAATGGTCAGAGAGTTAAGTGAATTTTGAACGCAAATGTAATATGAAGTCATATGACAATTTTATGAAAATAAAATCTAAACCAAATAGTATAAAATGTATTAATAGACTACCATGGCCCTTGAGAAATAACACTGTATCTTGCAGTATTATCTGTATAATGAAATGGCAAAATTCATTAAATACATACATACGTACATACATAATATTTATGTTACAGTGACATATCTCATACACAATGCAACAGTCTAGTGATAAATCTACAGGTATGGAACACTGCCACCAAGTGTTGAGATGTGGCATGCACACAAGAAGCCTGCACGTGTTCATTCAGATTCAGAGTCAGTCGTGTATCATGCATCATGTCCAAAAGGCCTGCTATAGTCCAGACAGCATTCAGACTATAGAGGCTAGACCACGCTCCAGTCACTTCAGCCAGTGCAGTGTTAGTGGGAAAGAAAGAAAAGTACAGCATGAATTTACTAACAATAATGCCACCTTGTGTTTGGGAGAGGGAGTACATGTATGTTGTGGTGAAAGGCGATGCCAGTTTATCTACAGTACATGCACACCAATTTGCTGTAGTACCTTACAAGCTTAAAAAATATTTTTTTAACTTCTATTGTTTACATTTTGTGATTATATTAAATTGCAGAAAGAATTAAGGCTGGCATCCATGTTTTAGATATATTTTTAAGTTGTTGTCAACAAACTATTGACCAACTACTGTTCATAGAACAATGTACAAATGTGATACATTATAACATGTCATGTGTGTGTAAGCCCAGTAAAAAATAATTACCGGTAATGTGTTTTTGGATGTTGTGCAGATACCTTTAGTTTATTAAAACTTTGATAAAGTCTACTATTGTAACTGTATGTATGATTCATAAATCTCAATAATGATGTAAGGCATTATGCACTAAGTTGTGTTAGCACATCTAGTTTTGGGACCATAGTGTTGTTCAATCTTCTACAAATTTAACTGTCAAGTCAGTCAACGTCAGCTTTAGAAGCATGTGTCCGGTTTGATGTTTTCACAGTCTATTGTGTTGGATGTGAAAAGGCAGGAGTGAGTCTATTGTCCAAAAAACATATATTCTCTTTGTGTCTAATGGCCATATTCCATTTTTGCTGCAGGATGCTTTTGTTAGTAAATCAGATTCATTTGTGGAAGTCCAGCAGAGCTCCACAAACAATCCTTGTTCAAAGTGTGATGCAAGCTCAGAGCATTAGAAAAAAAGCACAGAGCAGGCATAGGGCTACCTTTAGATAGTGGATATTTAACTGGCAGGCCTAAAAGAGAGACATCATTTAATTCAAGGGTTAGTTAGTCATGTGTGCGTGTGTCTTACTGGAAGAAAGTGACAAGAGATCATATACAATAAAAGAATAGAGAGAGAACATAGAATAATTCGATTTGTGACAGATGGGGGCATCGCTGCATCTCTCCAGTTTCCACAGCAACCTCAAGCTTGTATGAAGACGTTCAAATGATAGTCAAGGTCAGAGCTTTATGGAGAGAAAATTAAAGCCAATAACAAAAGTCTACACCCTGGATACAGCTGCGACAAGAGCCACAGCTCACTCCCATCAGGAACGACAGGCTGCTCAAGACAGACATGGTGAATTACTGTATTTAGCACTTCTCTGATAGTGGCATGAATTAAGAAAGAGACTATAAGAAAGTATGCATTGTATTTGGTTCAAGTTGTACACAGAATGGACATTAGAGGGTGTGTGTTAGCTGTTTATTTTCGTAGATGATAAGGGGGCAATGGGAATCAATATTGCTTGCGATCAGGTTTTCACTGATTGAAGAAAGGGTTTTGATTTGATACAATCCACATGTTTTGTGTTAAATGTACCTCTAAAAATAATCATTTAAATTGAATTCAATCATTTGTATTCCTATTTTAGCCTCCTCACAACCCACTTTTGTGTTCTCATCCACCAGTTATGTCATAGTATAGCTTGGCTGGACTGTAAAACTATATACACATCATCACATTTTAAATTCAAAAGAAAATCCCTTGACAAATGTGTATAGTCAGCAGTCTCTCTCACACTCTGGTAAAATGTGGTGAACAAGTTACTATGGTGACGGATGAGACAGATAGTTATTAAACAAAATAAGAGCGTTTTGAAAATGTGTTTGGGCCTCACTTCAAACTTCTGTCGCAGTTCAAGGTTGACGTCATCCACCTCTGGGATGGGGACGTTGTAGTACTCTCCCTCTTCCTGGTTCAGCAACTTGTACCTGAAACAAAGAAAAACAATGTTATTCTATGTAGTGGACCTTCTTTGCAAGATTATATTATGACAAGGAATCAAATCGAGCACAATGTGTATATAAAATCGAACTATACATTATCCAGTTTTCTATGTCTGCTGTGCTTTGCCTCTAGAACTGCAGAGTTGCAAAATTAACTTCAAGCAGTATTTGATCAGTCTGTGTTTTAGTCTAAGTGGCAGCAGAAACATAGCTCTGGAAAATGTGTTTATGAATGAGTCTGTAATAAAGAGGACAGAGAGAGGAAATGTTCAACTCCAATTCAATAAGCTGCCGCTGGAAATGTATTTAGGGCAAGATTATGTATTCAAGGTTAGTCAGATAGTTAGTGTTTGAAAGTTATTGTTTTTTTGTATTTGTTATTTTCTTTGCAGTTACTTAAAGAAAACACAATCGTTCTGCATATTATGATTACTCTAGTTACCACAGCAACTAAGGGCTTGAGGCAGGGATATTAGATGAAGGCCAGTCAGTCCCAGAGTCTCTGTAGTGTGACTATAGTTTTGAATGATCAACTGTAGTCCAAACTGTGACAAAATTACCAGCACAAAACTTAAACTAAATAGGATGAATTTTAACATGGAAGTAGAACTATGTAACTTTTCACAGCTTAGGAGTCAATGTGATGGCTAAATGAGTTGTTGTGGGGTGAATGAAGCTTCTCCTTGATCTTGTAAGTAGCATTATGTTGAAGTGAGTCTGACTTGACTGGCCTAATGTAATTTCTAGTTTTTCATATATAAAAAGTGAATAGACCAGGACTAACCATCCACACGTAGGAGCTTTGATGAGCTCAGAGACGCCAAACGACATAGAGCCCATGAAGTCATTTCTGGTGGTCCGGTCCCAGTCCCATATCTCGATGGACAGACGCCGGTCTTTGTCTGA
Organism: Philypnodon macrostomus; assembly: GCA_036025475.1. Lineage (NCBI taxonomy): Eukaryota > Metazoa > Chordata > Actinopteri > Gobiiformes > Eleotridae > Philypnodon > Philypnodon macrostomus. The sequence goes on along the minus strand of JAVQKC010147832.1, from coordinate 13,006 downwards.
TGCTTTCAGTTTACTATGGACATGAATGGGATAAACAACAGCAATGTATGTTTAAAATATTAGATGATGTAAAAAGAATCACTGGCCACTATATTAGGCACACTTGTTTAAATGGTTAAAAAGTAAATAGCTAAATTTACCAGTGGTATTTCAGAAACGGCTGATCTAGATGGATTTTCACCTAGATTTTCATCTAGAGTTTACAGAGAAAAGAGAAAATATCCCTGTGAGCTGCAGTTCTGTGGTGAAAATGCCTTTTTTTAGATCAGAGACAAACCCAGAGCTTAAATTTGGAAAATGTTACATAAGAGACAGAGGGGCTGGGCGAAGGTTTGGGGTGAATGCGTTGTGAGCCATTCTTTCAAATCAAACTCCTGAGGTGTGTCACAGGTGTCTCTCTAAATGAGACAAGGGCCTATCAGAGCCTGAGGGCCTGTGACTTAGACATGTACCATGAGATATTTTTGGAAAATTGTCCTAAAGGGCGTTCATTTTGATTCAGGGTATAGTTACTCTTTAAACTAACAGAAAGGTGTCAGTAACAGAAGCGCTCCAACAGTAGATGACCACAATAAGAGGCTCTTAAATACCAAGTCTACCTAATAAAGTGGCCAGTGCATGTATAACATAGACTTTTGTATTGGACTCACAAGGTGAATGACTCGTTCCAGCAGGGGTTGAGCGAGGAGCGGATAGTCCTGGTCTTTTGTTTGGTCTCGTTCTTTGGGTCCGGGATGAGTTTGAGTTTGACATAAGGATCTGATAAACCGTTGGGGTCCATGGGAATCAGGTTTCTGGCTTCACCCACTTAAACAAAAGGAGACAGACAATGGCATGAGTGTGAAGATCTGCGAATCAGAGGTTAAACTGGACAGATGGATGAAGAGCTGCATGTTTTGAAAATGGTGAGTCATTACTTAATTTCAGCAATAAACAGAAAAAATAAAATTATTTGCTCAATGCCTGTATTTGTTGGTGGATTACTGGCACACCAGATGGAAACAAAAAGAGGGTGTCAAAACCTGGCCTGTTCATATTCAATTCAATGTTATTTGTATAGCCCTATATCACAACAAAGTTGCCTCAGAGGGCTTCATAGAAATGTATGTAAACAATAAACAAGGGTTAATAGAAAGTTAATAGACAATCAGTAGTACTATTGTGTCTATGGGCAAGAGACTTTACCCGCCTTATCTATTGAGAAATGTTTTAGTGATAGTCGTGGTGTGTGTGCTGTAAAATTTTAAACAAAAAGGTGCATTCAGTCACAACACCATAACACACAGTGCACACCACCCACACCCTACGGAAATGTCATAAAGTTGCTGCACAGTCAGAATTCACTTGACAACAAGCCCTATTTCCCAGGTGGAAGACACCATCTTTTCAGATCCTAAACCTAAACTGTCTTAGATCAAATGGCCCTGCTTCCATAAGGACATGCATGTGTTGTTTGTCCACGCTCAGGCGGGAGGTGAGCAGCTAATGTGCAGGAGCCATGATGTTTTTCCCGTGTGATAACTGACACATGGAAAAGAAGAGTGCTGTCTCGTAGCAACAGGAGCTGAGCGACGGGTGGAGCGAGAGTGCCACATTCACCATGGCGACGGCATACAGTAAATGGCCAATGGGCCGACAGACACCGACGCTGCCCCCTCTCTTAGGGACGCACACAAACAAACTACGGACTGCATAAATGAAATAATACAAGTGACAGTGAAGAAATCAACAGAGAGAAAGAGTAGCTAAGTGAGTGGCAGTGTTTCCCAATAACTAAGTTGACAATACTAAATCCAAATGATACCTACACCTACCCTGGTAAATTTCAAATAAATGCAAATTGTATAAACATAGTGATTATAAAAATACACCCAAATATCTTTTAGGTTCTTGATTGGAATTCAAATTCTCACACCAAAATTAAGAGAATATAATCTATGGGATATAATAAGAATCAGGCTGTTTTAGTTATATTTGTGTTATTTTAGTCTTATTTGATAACAAGCAGCAATTTACAGATTCAAACATTTCAATTTGTAATTTCTCACCTGCTCATACCCAATATACCCAAATTTTGTTAATCTGAACCAAAAACCTAACTATTCTCCTCTTCTCGTGGTCTAGTATTTTCAAAACAACATTAGTAGAAAAACTGAATTTGGAAATATGATTATCTCAGGGTCTATGTCAAACTTGAATACAACAATCCAGCGACAGAATGGGGCGAGTACATGTAGGGTCAGGTTGGAAACAGTATTTCTCTGCTCCAAGGGCTGCAAATCTACAATAAATCAGCCACAGTTCTGAATAGAGATGGGCTTGTCTGGGCATTTCGGTGTGAACTTTTACTAAACCTCTTCATTAAAAACTGGAAATGCGTTTTTATGGCCGGGCATAAATTTTCGAGGGCTGGGGGAAAAGTCGTGGAGTTGTTGCGGTCCGGCCACAGCTAGATTTAATCAGGTTTCATTTGACATTAAGAGTGTCTCATTATGAAAAGCACCCGCGTAGACACAATATAATGATGCTTAAAGCCGTACCCCAAAGGCCACACTATTTAATCATTCATCATCATTTATTGTAAGCAATTTTCTCCTGCTTCTCCAATATTAGACCACTGGAAGAGACCGGTAAAACAAATACAACTAAACTAAAAATGTGTTCAGAGAAATAGGGGTGTATGTAGGAAAAATACACAAAATTGAAAAGATCACATATCACATACTATCTATATATATATCACATACTATCTATCTACTAACTATCATTTGCATTTTGTAAACAGATAAATTTGATAAATGAGTATTCCAAACAGTGTGTCTTCAAACCTGCCTTAAACATTTGCACAGTACTGTAAGTTGTTCATACTTGAGAATTGTGTATGCAGTCTGTTTTTCAACACTAGGGGGCAGAGTAGTCTCTTAAGTTTTGCCAAAAGCTTTACCTCATCATGTACATTTCTTCTGATGTAATAATACAAAACACACACCAACTACATACAGTAAAATAGGAGCATACAATTGGCTTCCACCATCAACACTATTAATCAGCACCATAGCAAAAACACAACTTTAGCACAGTGAATGTAAACATGTAACTCCCATACAGTGTAACAGCATGAGCAGTGATCAAGGACCATCGCTCCCGACGACCGTTGCTTAGATACAACAAGAGCTGCTCGCCTCAGTATCCTCCCTCCTCGCTCCTTATGAGGTAGTTACCAATAAAATTAGAGCTAGCAGAGTGTTCACCTCCCTGTCTCTATGTGTGTTTTGCTTTGGTCTCTTGTTTGAGGTACAACACTGTCAGTTAAAGCACACACAAGAGACACTCATTCAACATTAATGAATAAGGATGAGTATTATAGTGCTTGATCTTGAATTTCAGACAAAATACATTGCATTGCCATGACACCATAGACTGCCCTTGCCCTGGTCTCGCTCTATATGTTTTTTTTTTTTTTTTGAGAAAACAATTACACCTAAAATAATGACTTCGCTTATGAAAATGACCAATGGATAAGTGCTTGATCTAGCATTTCAGAGGTACATCTAGTAATATACAAAACAAGAAGAAAGCCATCACATCACAAACTGACTGAAATCTATTGCCTAGTTTTTGGCTGCCAAACGGTTTACAGTATATTGTAGAATGTCCAATGCTAAAAATGTTATAATTTTGTATTGGATTTGGCTGCAGTGGGTCAACACAGTGTAATCTTTCACAAAAAATGGCCTTTGAATGTGTCCAAATGTAGTAGTTGCATAACAATGCCATGTGCGTCCAATGAAGGTCTGATAATCTCTGGGGGAAGCTGTGTGCCAAATGGGAGCAGGGTGGATCCCTGCTGCTCTGCCGGGGATAAGGCACGAGAAGGAATAAATTTAGTGCTGCATTTGACAAAAATAAGACGTTTAATCCAACATAATCTGCAGTATCAGCAAATTAGGCAAAATAATGACTTTATAAATAGTGCTTAATTAATTACAAGAAAGATTTAAATCTAGTTTTTAGTCTTGTAGGCAGTTACTTGCAAAATGATTTGGAATACGTTTTATGCAGTATGCCTAACCTGGCACAAGTCCATTTATCTGGGATTGAGGTTGGCACAAAACATACACTGGTTTGTGAACCTTTATGATTAAGCCTTGTATTAGTAGTTTTTAGTGTCAAAAATTTAGCATCAATAATCAATCATTGTGGACAGACTACCTCTGCCAATGATGCTGTTAGGTTGGTTTGGTCATTAAAAAAGTAATGAAAAGTAGCAGGGATAACTAAGGGGCCACAGAATGTGTTTGCTGTGGATCCTTACCTTGAGATAGGTTCTAACTCAGGCAACAAGCAATACATTATACATTTTGGTGGATAAAAAATAATAATATTGAAATAAAAAACTTTGTGGCCTAATGAATAAAGCCTGTAAACACTGTAAAAAAGACTAATCGTCTTTATGATGAAAAATTACAATGCTGATGTTCACTCCAACTGCATTTCTGTTATGACTAATGGAGTAACTAAAGTCAACAACCGTTATTGTTCTTATGGGTTGTATAACTTCCCAGGACAATAAAAATATCGAGGCATGTCCTTGTACATTGCAATCATGAATACAATCTTTAGATTTCCCCCTAGCGAGGTGAGAAGGCAGCCTGCTGTCTACTGCTCATAACACTTTGGTGCTAACTGCATAATGCCTGGTGGGCTGTGTAGTCATGTTTTATTATTGCAACATTTAACATGGCTTGTTAACACGCAGCATTGCTAAACCCTCACAAACAAAAGCTTTATTTGCATTGATTGTGCTCTAGCTTTCTAATATCCGTCATAATCCTGTCAGTATGAAAGGCTAATAAAGAGACATTGGGGATTTATATTTTCAAGAGGGCACATTTTGCTGGAGGTTGCGTCAGGGGAGAGTACAATGTATTCTTGTCTATCAGTGTTTTCAACCTGAGGCGTGCATGTCAGCAGTGGGAAATCTCACCCAGGGTAAACTGCTGTCTGCTCATTCTGGCCTTATCTTCACAAGCCCCTAGCGTCTCTGCTCACAAATGTACATTGTTTACTTTCACTCAAAACCCAAGAATAAACTCATGCACGCTTGATTATGCCTATCACCTAAATAATCAAAGAGGCAGAATTAGGCCTGTCAAAATAACTACTATATTGACCTATCGTTTAATATCTAAAAATGAATAAAGATATATCTACTTTTACTTTACTCCCAATGTTATATTCATTTAAAGAATGTATTAATACTATATATGATTGAGGACACGATGTTAGGTAAATAAAGCTAGTGCATTTGTAACCATGGTGAATAATAAGGGCTTGTGGCTAAATGGATATAGCTTTTACCCCTGAACTAGAATATGCTTGCGTCTGTGTCTGGTAATGTTCCTGTGTCATTGTGAGATATGGACGCTGCAAGTTCTCAAAACAAAACAAACAAAAAGACTCTCTGAGTGCATAATATTCTAAGTAGGCAGATTTGAAGAGGCAGTTATGTAAATAATTTTTTGAGTGTAGGCTGCTCATATTTTTCTGTCTCATTATCCTAAGACAGTGGAGCTAAACAAGGTGATGAACTAGAAGCCAAGATGAATGAGCTTTTTATACAGTGGTAAGATACTGAAAAACAAAACTTGAATCCAGATGGCGATTCAGATTCAATGGCTCAAAACCCCCCAAGAAAAACAGTAGACGCTAACAGGAAATGTCAATACGAGGATGAAGGGGTCGTGTTACAGAGGAGGCCCAGGAGATGTGTTTTGTTGGTTGAGAGAGGATTTAACTGGGTTCACGTGGGTGCAGTGATCCACAGAGACAGGCCACTTGTCTGCAGAAGGGAGGGAGCTGCAGATAAACCCAGGCTTCAGTGATCTTAAACCTGCCATGAGAAAACACAGACACCTCCACTGCCTCCACTCAAGCCTCTATGGTTCATCTTATTGATTTAAGCCTTTCAGATGTTCTGTTGATGTGCCTATTTACTGCTACTCCTTCCATACACAACTTCACTTTTTGGTTGTTTTGTTTCTGTACAAGCACAGAATGACTGCATTTTACATAATATGAATGAATATAATATATGTATACTGTACAATCATGTTTGTGGGCTCATTCCCTTCACAGAGCAAAATGTGTCTTTGATTTTTCCTCTTATACTCTTTGAGACTCCATTATTTACTATATAGGGAAAATATCCTACTATCAAGTTGTTTATGTCTGACACTACACTACACACTAGCAGTAGGTACAGAAGGAATACTGTCAAACATTCCTTGAAGCTGACACCGTTTTGAGGCATACCAACACTTGGATAAACACCGGCGGGCTGGTGGGTGTTCTGGTGAATGTATGAATAAAATCAAGGACAGCACCACGAGGAGGAGGAGCAGAGGAAGCACGCTGATTGGTTTATCATCGTAACAACCGTATCTACCTCATACTGTCTATGACTGTGTGGACAATGGTTTGTTTCCATTTAGCTTAGTGTTAAAGGCTGTGGTAACCATGTCAACAGGAGCAGAGTAAAAGTTGAAACACAGACGAAGAACATATAGGGGAAACAGACAGAGCTTGACATTAACACTAGCCAATGCGCCAAATGTGAGAATATTTTCACTAGGCATTTTGATACATAGGCCTATATCTTGACTAGTTTAGGCCTGACTCATGCTTAAAAAGGTCCACATTTTTTCAAGATTTTTGAGCTTTTGAGGTTGTAGATGCATGGCCCTCTGTCCACCTTCTGGCCATACCAGAGTTAAAAAAATAAGGGCCATACCCACTACAGCCAATGCAAATAAAGGAAGGTCGGTGAGGGTTTCTTTACATATCTACATAGAAAGGTTAAACCAATTGTTTTCAGCTCTTGAGAAGGTCAGTGTCAGGATTACTCAAATGCGTCAATAAAACAAAATACAGTATGAGTCGGTAAGTTTTTTGACAAGGAAACAACATTATAATAATAAGACCACTTTAAAACCCAGCCCTGGAAACAGCACGGGGGAAAATGCAAAGACGGCTGTTTCAGTTTTTTTTAATGAAAGCAATATATTTCCAAGTCCATCACAGCCTCTCCGCTTTAGCTGCAGGTTATTGGTGTCAGTTCCCCGTTGAGTTGAAAACACATTATTGGCCTTGCTACGTCTGCTCCCCGTCACTGTCTTCTGTGTGTGTATCGGAGAAAGAGAGTTTGGGTGGTAGTGGAAATGACCTGGTAAGTAATTTCTCTCCCTGCCAAAGGGTTTTAGCACCGTAGACTTCTAACCAACCCCAGGTGCCCGCTCTTGACTGACAGGATAATTTAGAGGTGTTGAAAATACATGCGACGTGGCGGATTGTGGCGACGGACATGGGTTCATTTTCACTGACAGAGATGCATACTACTCTGTTTTCAAGTTAAATGTGTTTCCTTGTGGTGTTTTATTAGGTTAAGGGTTGAAATTAGGTGTGAAATCAGACTTTTTTCCAGTTGTGAGTTGCTCCATTCAGAATCACTTGTGATAACTGTGTCTGTTAACAAGATGAAGTAATAGTCAGAGTTTCATGAACCACAAAAGAAGGTATACATTTTTTGTTATGGACCCAAAACCCTTTTTAATCAAGGATTTTTAAACCATTCTGTACCATTTTTTGTAGGTCAATGGAGCATGAATCATGTGAACAATTTCAAGTCCTCAAGACTAGGCACTATAGCGTTACTATTGCGATATACGTCTGGTGTTTCTGCCTTGTTTAGTCATTCCTCTATTTTGGCTTATCATGTAACAGGTTGCCATGAATCAAATTCTACCCCAGCTGCTTTGGATGTGTGTCTGTCATTTACTCCCATGTTTTCTTACTATGGAGAATTAGATTAACAAAGTCACCTGTACTACTTGTTAAGTTAAGTTATACTTTATTGATCCCCATAGGGAAATTCATTCTCTGCATTTAACTCATCCCTCAATGCCACTGGGGCAACCTGTTAGGAGCAGTGGGCTACTGCCATGCAGCGCCAGGGGACCCATCGCCAGATCTTGAGCCAGGATCTTGGTCAGAATGTACCTAGCCTATTGTGCATGTTTTGGGTTGATGGCGGAAGCCCACGAAGAGAAACAAACTCAGAAAGGCCCTTGTGCCCGGTCCAGGACTCAAACCCGGGCCCTTCTTGCTGTGTAACACTGATTTATTGATTTCACGCACTGTTAACAGTTGAGTCTATGACATATTTGCATCCTAATGTCATGGTTATTGTTGTAATATATACTTCCACAATGTGCATCCTGGATACATTGAATGAGAACCTTTTTCTGTACGAGTTGGGCTTACCTGTCACATGTAGCTTGTCCATGCTGACTTCGATCTTGAGGAAGAGGCGGCCCCTGCGCTCCGTGTGGTCCATCCCACACAGACTTGGCACGTTGACCACGCATTGCTTGTGCACATTCATGTCACAGGCTGGGACACAAACATTGAATTATATTTATTAGATTTATTCATGGACATGCACAGAAGAAGCACACATGAGCACATCTGTGAGGTTAGGAAGGGAACATACAGTCAATGGCCTTGTTGATCCCATTGTGGGTTCTATAATACAATTGCTTGAAGCCACAATTCACCAATATGAGGCTCAGTAACCAGCATGAACATAAGGGCAAACATTAATTGCGAAATAGAATTGTTATCTATTAATAATGTTGACATTTTGCAACATTGTAATATGTGTTCATTGCAGGGGTAAATTCAGACAAATAGTGACTTAACGACTTGCTGAGCACATTGCACATTCATTTACAAGTGCCAATTTAGACTCCAAAATCCTGTTACTATAATGGATATATTACTGTATGGTATTAAACATGTGCTCGAAATTGAACATATTGCAATGATACATTTCTAGACATTAGTAAAATTTACATGAAAGGTATACCCTAGCTAGATCCAGGATTTATATAAGATAAGGCTAACGATGCTAGGTCCTGCCACAAAATTAGTTTTAGATGCTTAAAGGATAGAGCATTTAACCCTGAACTAGAAAATTCACAGTGCGAGCCCTGGCACTATTTATTGGCCGTTGCTTCATGTCAAAACATATATTGAGACAAGGACAAGCAAACACTTAAATTGTATCCACATCATTTAAGTGTTTGCTTGTCCTCTCACAGACTCAGTGTCCTCTCACAAAGTTTATAAAGCTGCACAGATGACGACAGACCAGAGGCTAAAGCATCAGTTGTTCTCTTCTACTTCATTTCGTCTGTCCCTCTCTGACCTTACAACCGAAGCACAACCTCCACAACCCTCTTCATGCTACAGTGGCCATGTACTGAGCTGCATGCTGGGAGAACACAGGATCATAGGAACAAAAGGGACTTGCTACAGCCTTCCAACCCTTCTCTCTCCTCCATCTGGGATCAAGCTGTCACTGCAGATGGATGACAAGAAGATGGGGGGAATACTGATAGTAAGAGCTAATAGTAGACTGATACAGTAGAGCTGCCTAACTATAATGTATTTAGTTATTGCAATATCAAAAAAAATGTATTGCAATAAGGTTATAGTCTACATCTGTCTACAATTGTTCGAACAGACTGTGACTAGCATCAAAATATAAAACCAGTCTATACAGGTTCATGTTTCAACATCCAGATTTAACATACACAATAGTTCTGAAAATCTACTGGACTTAAATGTTTAGAACAAAAAGACGTTCCGGGGTTCATCCATACCCAGGTGATGGTCACATGACTAAATACCTACACAGGTGATAGTCACGATTGGATTGTGACCTGCCATGTTGCCAGATAAGATGGTATCACCATTAGCATTATGGTGGAGTTCCTCCTCTACTTTGAGAAAGAACAAGCTGGTTTACTCTTGGAAATATGGTCTTTATGAACAAGTCGCTGGTGGAGGTCATGGGTTCGAAATATACAGGTATTTTATGTTTAGTGGGAACCTGGTTTAGTCCTGGTTTGGCATTGATTTGACCCCTGTTTAGTCCTTCGTTTAAGATTGGATCTAATTTAGTGCTGCCTTGATTGATTCCTGGTTTAGATCTCCTTGAAAGCCAGTTAAGGCCTTGCTTTGGACTAGAAAGTATAAACTACAACTACGTGAACCATTACTCAACAAGAATTTAAAGATGATATGTTGCAGGATGGGGTCAGAGAAGGAGAAGGAGCTGATGGAGGAGAGTGGGTGGAAAGAATGAGAGCAGGGAGAGGGATCTGCAGATGGGACGGGGTGCTGCATTATGCCTGGGCAGCACATCTCAACCACGCTCACGGTACAATACCAGTCTATTCCCATCTGTTCTCATTAGGGCCTGCTTTAGGATGGAGACCAGCGCAGCAGATTGTACTCACAGGTACACACATAGACTCAGACTCACACAAACAGACATAGACACACACATTAACACACACTCACACAGACAGGGGCGATACTCACTGTCACATTTCATGCCCTGATGGATGAGCCCGTAGAGCAGGGAGCCACAGTGGTCGCAGAACGTGGGGCTGCCGTACGTGTGGATCTTGAATTTGTGTTTGCTTCTGGGGTCCTGGGACAAAAAGAGGGAAAATACAGGTGATTATTAGACATTACAAGTGAGGTGACGTCGGAAAATCCTAGTCTATGCCAGCTACTTTGGGCTTGAGGCGGGGTACACCTTGGACAATGGCAGAGCACACTGAAAATCGTTCAAGTAAATCAGTCTAATTAGAAATATGTGCATTCAACTCCTATGTATTATTTCATGTTGATAGAATGGAAAAAATACAGCATCTCGAAATGTGAAATAGTCCATGTGAGTTGAATGTACATCATTTAGTTGGACTAATCAACTTAAGTAAATTGAGATTTTTTTGTGTCAATGATTACTGCACAATACAGACGCATACAGACACTGTCCCATACATACAATTTGATGCAATTTTGAGTCACTAATTCAACACAGTCACAGTCTGTTTCTGGTTGAACCCACTGGCAAACTATAGCCAATAAACAAAGACACTCAGCCATGTACTGTAGACATATGTGGTAATTTTAGACAAAGATACATTATGATAAAGAAGATCTAAATATTAATAATAATGATAATAATAAACTGAATGTTTAAACATAGTCATTTCTGCCACACTTCTCACTGTCTACAACATTTGGTTACCAATCAGCTTAAGTTACTGAGCGACGGGTGGCTGATGAAAAATAATGTTGTTTGGAGCTGTGTGGATCTGCTAATCAGTGAAGACAGATGTGACTGTGCTTGTGGGTATAATCAGTTCATATGTGTATGTATTGTGATAGCTCAGGTTAGTATAATTTCTACAATCACTGCAAAACTAACAGGGCCCGTGTGCAACCCCTACCACCCTCACCTCCATTGTGCTCAAATGTGTCAGGCTTGGCTAATTATACAGGCCACTGACCGAGAAAGTGGGCTACCAGCTCAGAAAATACTTCTTCTCTGTAATATTAAGTAAACAACATAATGACAAAAGTGAATAATAGTATAAAAGAGGAAGGTTGGAAGAAATTTGTCAATGGTGAGAGGTCCCCTGGAAAATCTACTTTAAGCAAGCAACAAGCCAGCGAAACTTATATGGTAAATAGATGGAGGATGTGGTAAAGTAGTGGGGACTCTTGTCTATTAGGTCTGTTCTCTTAAGCAAAAACAGTAAGTGCTTTTCAAGGAAGCCAAAGCACTTTACAACTGACCCTATTATTCATCTGCTGAAGTCACACAATAGATTTGAAGCCACAGTCTCCCAGGGGCAGACTGCCAGAGATGTGTCATACATTCCACACCGACCGACAGACTCTCCGACCCCCACCAACCACCACTGTCACACTCATACATGCAGGGTGGGTGATGTGCCTTGCCCAAAGACACAACGGATTGAATGGCAACCCTTCCAGTTAGATAACAACCTGTTCTGTTTTAAATGGGATTTTAATTGATTGGTTCAGATGCATTTTTTTAAATAGGAAGTGATAATATCAGTAGGGTTTGCAGGCTGAGTTGTCTTTTTATGTGCAATATAAATAAACCTGCACCCACTCTAGTCTTTATAGATTTGTCATAATTAAAGTCACCATTGATTATCTGAACAAAGCCTAAAGCCCACCTCTGTTTCTCACTCTCTTTCTTTATTTCCAGGAACAGTTTTTAACAAAGCCTTGTGGTAATGTTGACAGTGTGTTGGTGCCAGGATCTCACAGTGGCCTAACAACCTGCACAACAACAGCACTCCCACAGTAACCACCACACATCTCCACATCCATCTACCTACTGCGGGAGCCAGGTTATCACATATTAGCATCATATTTCTAAGTTCAAACTGGTGAAGAGGTGTAAACTTGGCAGCTCCTGTGACAACATTTGACTTTTAATACACCGTTGTTCACATCACAGCCGTCCAAATACAAATACTGAAGGAGCAGTACTGGAGGTAGCAGCAGTGAAGACAAGAATTGAATAAATACATAGACAGTAGATACTATACAGTACAATACTAGGCAGATAGAAAAGCATTGGGAAAATAGCCTTAATAATCTTTGGCTGATAATAAGGTGCTGTCATTTCCTCTGATAACGTTCATGGATTTTAAGTTAAACAAACTTCACCGTTCACAACAACCTTAACATACTAGGTTTCAAGGTTTCAAGGTTTCAAGTTTATTTGTCATATGCACAATCAACACAGGGTCAAAAAATGCAATGAAATGCTTTGGATCGGAAGAACTCGCTAAGATAGTCATGAAGTACTAGTAGCATGCAGTAATAGTACATGGTAAGAAAAAAGTGTGCAAAAAAAGAGATAAGTAACAATATAATAAACATATAATAAAAAAGTACAATAAAAAGAAAAATACAAAGGTGCAGTTGGATTAAATAAGGTGTAAGTAGAGTATTTCACAGGTGGTAAAATACTTCAGATGAATTTTGTATTGCACATGATATAGTATTGCACATACATGATACATTCAAATAGTGCGGCAGCAGT